>JAWPHD010022244.1:0-25730 GCA_037043455.1 Cyrtodaria siliqua
ACACGCTGACATTAACTTATTGCAACATTACAAACATGTTATAGTTAGTTTTGCTGGATGTATATTTTGTAATACACATTGTTTACGATTGCTTGTACTTAAGTTGGTAAAGTTTGATTGTTAGATCTTTGGTTGGCACACGTTTTTTCTATTAATTTGGATACTTGTCTATATGAGACATCATATCATTTCACCCTGAGTGTTGAACACTTGACCGTATGAGACATCAAGTTGCTTCACCGCTAGTCTTGAACACTTGACTGTATGAGACAGCAAGTTATTTCACCCCTATTAGTGAACACGTGACTGTATGAGATAGCAAGTTGCTTCACTTTGACGAGTCACTTGACTGTATGAGACAGTAAGTTGCTTCACTTTGATTAAACACTTGACTGTATCAGACAGCAAGTTGGTTCACTTTGGTTGATCACTTGACTGTATGAGGCAGCAAGTTGGTTCACTTTGATTAAACACTTCACTGTATCAGACAGCAAGTTGTGAGATCTCAGTTATGGCGAGGAACGTTGCGGTATATGCCAACACGGTGTGTTCATCCGTAGAATATTTATCACTTAGAAATAACATTATCCATGTTTCACTATTTTTTACTACATGTATCTGTATTTATTGCGTGTTAATTTTACACCAATGTAGATCTATAATGTTTATAGTACCATGTTCATACCCTGAAGGCCAAGTTTTCATCTGGGAGGCGTTTCCTAGTGACGTTTTTCTCTCGCCCAGATATGAAAAAATAATTACACTGTAATACTTATTAAGTCGTTAATTTTCAATAACTACCTTCTGTATATTAATATTTTATTGCATTATAAATAAATGCCCATTTGTCGATCAAGTCATGTTTTATGTGTCATTATTTTCCCATACTAAGTTCAACCTGGCCTTCTTGCCTTTCACATATGTAGGTGGACCATACTGTTATAAGGACTGCGTATGTTCACATCATTACTTAAGCGATGATACATAAATTAATGTTTATGCTTGAACAAAAATAGTTATGCGAATATTTATCTAGTTCTAAAAATAACGCATTCTGTTGTATATTAAGGCACAACCAATCAAACACTTCCAATTTATCACATGTTCGGTTAGAACCATTTTTCTGCAAGGAAGTCTTCTCACGAGATTTCTTGGATTTTTACCTCCACCTCCCTTCCACCTCATCTGCAGTATTTTGTGTGTGTTGTTTTCTTAGTACCTTGTTTTATAGCAATTTATGTTTATTGTCTATACTTTATTTGTTTAATTTTTTACTCCTGTACAATTAGTAAGGCGTTTTTCTCTCGCACAAATATGAAAAAATAATTACACTGTAATACTCATTCAGACGTTAATTTTCGATAACTATCTTCTTTTAATATTTTATGGCATAAATCATAGATCATACATACGTACATGTATATCCAAGGATTTATTCATAAAAAAGTTATGGATAAATCCTTGGTATTATTACAATCTGTTATTCACAAGATATTAAATGAGAAAGGTCGATTGTATTGTGCATTTGTTGATTTGAAAAAAGCTTTTGATAGCATTTATAGGAATGCCTTATGGCTAAAACTTTATAAAATAGGCATAAATGGAAAGCTACTTAGATTAATAAGAGACATGTACTCTAAAGTAAAATCTTGTGTTAAAAGTTGCAGTAGTTATTCAGATTTTTTCGAATGTTCAATCGGTCTAAGGCAAGGGGAGGTAATTTCCCCGATAATTTTCTCCCTTTTCGTTGAAGATTTAGAGTTATATTTACAAAATGATATTAGTTCAGGTCTTACTATCGACGATATTACTCTTATTCTTCTACTGTTTGCAGATGATATGGTTTTAGTAGGAAAATCACCTGATGATTTGCAGCAAAATTTAGATTTATTAATAGCTTATTGTAATAAATGGGGATTAGAAGTAAATTCCGTCAAAACCAAAATTATGTTTTTTAGGAAAAGGGGCCAATTAAGACAAAATGAGTCATGGACATATAATGACAACTTCTTAGAAATAGTTAACGATTTTAATTATCTGGGAGTTATTTTTAATTATACCGGAACATTTGTTTTAAATCAAGTAAGTTTAGCAGGGAAGGGTTTAAAGGCTTTACATATATTAATTGCTAATACTAAGAAGTTTAATTTTAAACCGAGACAATGTGTCAATTATTCGACTCCTTTGTTGGATCCATTCTGAATTATGGTTGCGAAGCCTGGGGATTTTCTAAGTCGAAAGAAATTGAAAGGATTCACTTAAAATTTTGTAAATATATTTTAAATGTTAAGACTTCTACTAGCAATGCGGGTATTTACGGGGAACTTGGGCGGTATCCATTGTATATATTGCGCTATGTTAGAATCGTTAAATATTGGTGCAAAACAGTTAACTCTGACAATATTATAATTTCTAGTATTTACAATAATTCCGTCAATAACATAGAAAATTGGCGTAATAGTTGGGCTGGGAATATTAAAAAGCTTCTAAACGAGTATGGTTTTGGCTATGTTTGGAATAATCCAAATAGTGTTCCTTTGAAAACATTTCATACTGTTTTTAAACAGCGTTTAGTCGATTGTTTTGTTCAAAAGTGGAACAGCGATGTTGTAAATAATAGAGTTTTGTCAATGTATTTACATTTTAAAGGCAATTTTGAATATGAACCATATCTCGATATTTTGCCATATAAGTTGCGAATTGTTTTATCAAAACTAAGACTATCGTCGCATTCACTGCGAATTGAAACTGGGCGCTACGCACAGAACAGATTAGAAAGAAACCAACGTTATTGTACCATTTGTAATTCTAATGACATTGAAGATGAATACCATTTTGTTTTGATTTGTCCTGTATATGTTAATATAAGAAGAAAATACATTAAAAAGTACTATTATAAACGTCCAAGTGTTTTAAAATTCATAGAGCTAATGAAAACAAGTAATAAGAAAGAGTTGTTTAATTTATCTTGGCTTATAAAAGAAGCATTTGATTCTCGTAATGATTTATTGTTTAATCAAAACTAGGTTTATCCTCGAATGAAAACTATTATCAATTAATTATTTATGTTACTGCTTTTGTGATAATGAGAACAAAATTGTGTTGTTTTTTTTGTTGTTGTTTTGTTGTGTTTTTTTTTAAATTTAATATTTAATTTAATTTGCGTAAGTTAAAGTTCAGTGTCATTTCCACATTTTTATTCAATTATTTAATATTTCAAATTATTCAATAATACAATTTATTTGAAACTAGTGTGCAAAATTATGTTTTTGTTGTTTGTTTGTTTTGTTTATTCTGTCACGTATAAATGTTTGCATATTGTATATGATGATAAACTTGTAAAGTTTAAATCAATAAAAAAATATCTATCTATCTATCTATCTATCTATCTATCTATCTATCTATCTATCTATCTATCTATCTATCTATCTATCTATCTATATCCATGCATAAATAAATGCCCATTTTTCGATCAAATCATGTTCTATGTTACATTATTTTCCCATACTAAATTCAACCTGGCCTCCCGTATGGTTGCTGGGGTAGAATTTTTTATCATGCTCATTCAAGGTCTTCTTCATGACACCGCATATGCAAATGTGGAAACGTGGCTCCATCGTAAATGGAGCGTCTACAATAGAATTTGCAATTCATAATATAGGAAAATAGTGTGAAAACCGGTATCTGGGTACAAAATTATTTATATAATAAAAAATCAATTTTAGCGAACATACACACGGTTACTAAGTTACAGTACTTGTAAACAAACAAATATGTATTCCGTTTAGAACCACCTTCATGTTCATTTTGTCAATTTTTTATCATGCTCATTCAAGGTCTTCTTCATGACACCGCATATGCAAATGTGGAAACGAATGGAGTGTCTACAATAGAATTTGCAATTCATACTACAGGAAAATAGTGTGAAAACCGGTATCTGGGTACAAAAATTATTTATATAAAAACAAGAGGGCCTGTGGACGCTCTACTGGCTAACATGGCTCTTATAACATCAATGAAGCGAGTGACTGCGATTTACGTCTTTTTTTGAAAGTTTCGGGCAAAAAATAGCTTTTTGACTAAATGGAGGGCCATAACTAAAGAATCTGGTAAAGTTTGGTAAAGATCAGATGAAAAACAAGAGGCCCAAGAGGGCCTGTGGACGCTCTACTGGCTAACATGGCTCTTATAACATCAATGAAGCGAGTGACTGCCATTTACGTTTTTTGGAAGTTTCGGGCAAAAAACAGCTTTTGAACTAAATCAAGGGCCATAACTAAAGAATCTGTTAAAGTTCGGTAAAGATCAGAGGAAAATGAAGATACTACCGTATTAACGAGGCAAAATATAGCATTTTTAACTAAATCAAGAGCCATAACTCCTCCGTTACTTGTCCGACTGGTCCAACATAGAGCTAAAAAAATTTTTTTTAATTAAAACAAAATAAAAGAAAAAATTAAAAAAAAAAAATATTAAAAAAAAAAAAATAAAAGAAAAAATTAAAAAAAAAAATTAAAAAAAAAATTAAAAAAAAAAATTTAAAAAAATTAAAATTTAAAAATTTAAAAAAAAATAAATAAAAAAAAAAAAAAAAAGAAATATATTAATTTAAAAAAATAATTAAAAAAATAAAAGTTTGGTAACGATCGGATGAAAAATGAAGGCCCTCTCGTCTTAACGAGGCAAAATATAGCGTTTTATAGCGTTTTGAACTAAATCAAGGGCCATAACTAAGCTGTTACTGGTCCGATATGTTTGGTTTTCGAACTTGTCCAAGCTTTCATTTAAATTAACAATCTGATAAAGTTTGGTAAAGATCGGATGAACAATAAAGTCCCTATCGTCTTAATGAGGCAAACTATAGCATTTTTAACTAAATCAAGGGCCATAACTCCGCTGTTACTGGTCCGATATGGCTAGTTTTCGAACTTGCTCGAGCTTTCATTGATATTAACAATCTGATAAAGTTTGGTAAAGATCAGATGAACAATGAAGCCCCTATCGTCTTAATGAGGCAAAATATAGCATTTTTAACTAAATCAAGGGCCACAACTCCACTGTTACTGGTCCGATATGGTTGGTTTTCGAACTTGTTCGAGCTTTCAATGACATTAACAATGTGGAAAAGTTTGGTAAAGATATGATGAAAAACGAAGGCCCTATCATCTTAATGAGGCAAAATATAGCAATATAGCATTTTCAACTAAATCAAGGACCATAACTCTGGTGTTACTGGTCCGATCTGGCTGGTTTTTGAACTTGTCCGAGCTTTCATTGATATAAACAATGTGGTAAAGTTTGGTAAAGATAGGTTGAAAAATGAAGGCCCTATCGTCTTAACGAGGCAAAATATAGCAATATAGCATTTTTAACTAAATCAAGGGCCATAACTCCGCTGTTACTTGGCCGATCTGGCTGGTTTTCGAACTCATCCGAGCTTTCATTGATATTAACAACCTGTTAAAGTTTGGTAAAGATTGGATGAAAAATGAAGGCCCTATCGTCTTAACGAGACAAAAGTTAACAACAGACGACGGACGACGGACGGACGGACGACGGACAACTCGGCATCCCATAAGCTCTGCTGGCCTTCGGCCAGTAGAGCTAAAAATCAAGGACCATAACTCCGCTGTGTATGGTTCGATCTGGCTGGTTTTCAAACTTGACCAAGCTTTAATAGACATTAACAATCTGATAAAGTTTGGTAAAGATCGGATGAAAAATGAAGGCCCTATCGTCTTAACGAGGCAAAATATATCATTTTGAACTAAATCAAGGGCCATAACTCCGCTGTTACTGGTCCGATATGAATGTTTTTCGAACTTGATCGAGCTTTCATTGATATTAACAATCTGATAAAGTTTGCTAAAGATCAGATGAACAATGAAGCCCCTATCATCTTAACGAGGCAAAATATAGCATTTTTAACTAAATCAAGGGCCATAACTCCGCTGTTACTGGTCCAATATGGCTGGTTTTCGAACATGTTCGAGCTTTCAACGGCATTAACAATATGATAAAGTTTGGTAAAGATCGGATGAACAATGAAGCCCCTATCGTCTTAACGAGGCAAAATATAGCATTTTTAACTAAATCAAGGGCCATAACTCCGCTTTTACTAATCCGATATCGCTGGTTTTCGAACTTGTCCGAGCTTTCATTGATATTAACAATCTGATAAAGATTGGTAAAGATCGGATGAACAATGAAGCCCCTATCGTCTTAACGAGGCAAAATATAGCATTTTTAACTAAATCAAGGACCATAACTCTGCTGTTACTGGTCCGATCTGGCTGGTTTTCGAACTTGTCTGAGCTTTCATTGATATTAACAATGTGGTAAAGTTTGGTAAAGATAGGATGAAAAATGAAGACCCTATCGTCTTAACGAGGCAAAATATAGCAATATAGCATTTTTAACTAAATCAAGGGCCATAACTCCGCTGTTACTTGTCCGATCTGGCTGGTTTTCGAACTCATCCGAGCTTTCATTGATATTAACAACCTGTTAAAGTTTGGTAAAGATCGGATGAAAAATGAAGGCCCTATCGTCTTAACAAGGCAAAATAGAGCAATATAGCATTTTTAACTAACTCAAGAGCCATAACTCTGCAGTTACTTGTCCGATTTGGCTGGTTTTCGAACTCATCCGAGCTTTCATTGATATTAACAACCTGTTAAAGTTTGGTAAAGATCGGATGAAAAAGAAAGGCCCTATCGTCTTAACAAGACAAAAGTTAACGACGGACGGACGGACGGACGACGGACGACGGACAACTCGGCATCCCATAAGCTCTGCTGGCCGAAGAGTAGAGCTAATGAAGGCCGTATTTACGAGGCAATATATAGCATTTTATTAACTAAATCAAGAGCCATAACTCCGCTGTTACTGGTCCGATCTGGCTGGTTTACGAACTTGACCGAGGTTTCATTCATATTAACAATGTGTTAAAGTTTGATAAAGATAGGATGAAAAATGAAGGCCCTATAGTCTTAACGAGGAAAAATATAGCAATATAGCATTTTTAACTAAATCAAGGACCATAACTCCGCTGTTACTAGACCGTTCTGGCTGCTTTTCGCACTTGTCTGAGCTTTCATTGATATTAACAATGTGGTGAAGTTTGGTAAAGATAGGATGAAAAATGAAGGCCCTATCGTCTTAACGAGGCAAAATAGAGCAGTATAGCATTTTTAGATAAATCAGGTGCCATAACTCCGCTGTTACTGGTCAGATCTGGCTGGTTTTCGAACTTGTCCGAGCTTTCATTGATATTAACAAACTTTTAAAGTTTGGTAAAGATCGGATGAAAAATGAAGGCCCTATCGTCTTAACGAGACAAAAGTTAACGACGGACGACGGACAACTCGGGCCAGTAGAGCTAAAAATCAATTTTAGCGAACATGCACACCGGTTACTAAGTTACAGTACTTGTAAACAAACAAACATGTATTCCGTTTAGAACATTACGGAAGCTTTGAGTAAAGTTAATAAAGAGATTACACCCAAGCCAAAACCAGGTTGAATGTTTTCTTCTCGAAGGTGATGATCGATGTTATTGTCAATTGCCTGTTGGTTACGGCAAGAGTTTGTTGTACCTAGCATTACCTAGTGTATCGCCATTTTTTGTAATCACATGGCCTCAGCTATCGTGATTTGTGTGGTGCAAGGATTAGTGGTTACAATATCCCTGTGTGGTGGCAGTGATTACTAGATTACTGCAACAGAAAGGGAAAGTAACCACTGTAACCAATGCGGGGAGCTTGTAATATTACGCGACATATTCCAGTCTCCGTTTTTCGAAGTCTGGACTGGCTCCCTGGTCTATGGTACATGACACCACTATACAGTTACTATATGTGCTAGAATGGCTCCCATCTCTAGGTTACGAGTTGTGCTAGAATGGTTACCGTCGCTATGTCTATTATATATAGTCTATTTATAACTGTGGCCTTGACCCAAATGTCGTTAAATGCAATCCCAAGCTTTCTTTCCAAACAAGCTACCTACACGACAACATATGTTCCAATATCTCATTCCTAACTAACGTTACTGCTGGGAAACTATTTTCTTATTCATTTAGTAAAAGCAAAAATCATTATTCTATTTTTAGTAACAGTTACCTTGACCCAGAGACCTCAAATGCAAATCCAAGGTTCCTTTCTAAATAAGCTACATGCACAGCACACACACCAAAAGTAAGGTCAATCCATGCAGCCGTCATCTTTTAACGAACTGAAAACAATAATTTTTTATCAAAGGTCATGGTGACCTTGACCCGAAATATAAAGGGATGATTCTCTTACCAGAGGGAGTATGTGTGTGTCAAGGTTATAGGTTTTAGAGTGCAAAAACATTACTGTTTACGGACGGACAATCCTATAACATAATTTTATTATGTCCCATTAAAAAAAACAAGCATATCAAAAAAATTATGAAAAGGTCGTAATATGGCGACTTTCTTTTGGTATTATTTGAAAGTACTATTTCAGATGTATATGGTCGAAAGAGTCTAGATGTATGTGTATCAATCTGAATAAAGGGTCTGATTTTAATGAGATTGTATGTGTATGTATGACTTAGAAATGGAGCTTCTAGTCCAGTCCAGTCCACATGCCACCATCAACATACAAATTTTACTGCAGATGTACGTTATTGTAAACCTACGGACAACAAGGTGTACAGACACAATATGAATGGTTTTAACCAGCCAGACCAAACCCCATACAGAAAACTGATCATGGGTACTTTAAGAATCGTGAATAAACCTATACCTTTAACTGGTACATATACATTATTATATGACTGAACACCTACATAAGAGTTTTGATCAACTGTATTGCAGTTATTTTGGCTGGTTAGAACTATAATCGGCAACAGTAAGGACAATGTCGGTCATACAAAGTGAGAATGTATAGTACATTATATTTATCTGTGAGAGACAGTTGTATATATATTTACTTATTTATATACCCGTAGACGGGCATTTGTTGATTTACATATATAGTTTATATTACTACCATATCATCCCTTATTTGTAAATAGTTTTATCTTTATATAATTTACATTAATTTTTAATTACTACTTCATTTCTTCATCTTTTATCAGTTTTTGCGCACAATATGACCTACTTATGTCGATATGCCGTAAAACACCATTCATTCAGTTGTCACTTAGGAATGTAGTTTTACCAAAATCCTTGCCTAGAATTATTTGTTAACAGTGGGTCAAGGTCGGTCAGGTTACAAAGTATGTATAGTGCTCATTCAGATGAAATTTCAGAAAAATTGTTTTTTAACCCAAACCAAATGATATGGTTGAATTCAGCAATACAAATAACCACTATGTGTATCATAAAGAACAACACAAGACATTTTTCTTTTATAAAGAACATGTTTAATAGATTAATTAATTACAACTATGAATATTCAATAGTAAATATGAAGATACATGAATACAAATTAGAGCAGTATTGACTTAATGTTATATTATGGCACGATATTAAAGTGAGTGGTTTGGCGAGTGTAAATGTCACGTGCTTCATGATTTAAACATCAGGTGCTTCAATGTATACCACCATTATGTCCTGCTCTCCAAATGTTACCTCACATACATTCAAAGTTTTACAGCATGATGCATGTTAATATTGCTGTTAAATTGCATAATCTATTTACTTACAAATCTCTATATAAAAAGTCAAAATCTTTGAAAATGATTTAAATTTAACCTATCAGTGTTTTAAATAAGAATTGAATTGAATTTGGGTTTGAAGGTGCACCAACACATGAAAGGTTATATGGCGCCTAACAGGAATGAACATGCCAGGCTCATCCTCCATGTACATCGAGATAAAATATGGAGAACGGGCCTAGAACCTTCTCACCCTAAGACAGCACCAGTAGAAGATACATATCTTTGCACAAAAAATAAAGTTTTTGATATCGCCATCGCTACAAATACTTTTATAAAGAGCTAAAGTTAGTTGAGCATTAAGGATAAACACCGACTGTATTTCCTACGAGAATGTGGAGGTATTTAATTTTACAGCTCACTGGTCAAATCATTTTGATGATGTCATGTGAAAGCTATGTATTATCTATAATCTGCTGTATTGCTATTGCCGCTACAGTGTGCCAGCTAGGGTATGTGACTAGATGTGGTCAAACTCCAGACCCTGCCAAAGCTCATATATACACGATCTAAATTTACAATTTCATTTCTGCTGTTATACAAATTATTACTACGAGGTCCCTCCCAAAAAATGTGCATTTTTATCATGATTGGAACATATTCAAAAAAAAAAAAGGATTCTGCTAGAAAAAAGCTGCATGTACATGTATTAAAGGAAAACTAATTTGGCAATCAATACATACGATTGGCTCTTTTGATGAAAAATCTGAATATCTAGTTACTCCCTTTCTGAAAATAAATTACTTTCTATCAATTCTATTGGTTTAACTTTGAACAAGATGGCTTTTTTCTTTCAGAAACATTTTTGGTTGAAAACAAAGGAAGATTGTCATGCGCCCTTTTCAGAAGTATTTAAATGATCAGTCTTGATCTGTGTTTATAAATATGCAGTCTAACGAACTGCAATCCGTTTGGTTGACATTCAGTAATTTGGGACTATTAAATAGTGCATAACACGTCGCAAATTCAGTCATGTTCAACCGTCAAAAATGTGACATTACATTTGATATCAATACGTTTGCGAGTAAAACTGTCAAAAACAATGAAATGCATCAGAAACCGGTTAACCAGTAATTAAATGTTGACTTTTGTGATGGTACATCAGTCGTTTAACGGTCGTAAATCGTATTTAATGGCTCCCACAACGCCTCGCCATTCAAACAAAATTTGTTACACTTAAACAACTAATATACCGTTGCAAAATTCACAATGTCAATACACTAACCCAAAATCCTAAAAAAAATATAAAAAATCCTTACCTACCTACCTACCTACCCAGTTTTAGGACTGCTATGGACACTACACATTTCTTTTTTTAAATTTTAAATCAAATCAGGTTTTCCTAAAATAAATCTCTAAACTCAAAACTCTCTAGATGTATGTGAAGTATCATTTGAAGGGCAGTTTGCTAAGGTATTAATTCACTAAACAACGAGAACAACTGTTGTGAGAAAAACAAACAAATCATAACAAATCCATGGAAGACATATTTTACAAGTTTAGCTACTACCCTAAGTTTGAATTAGTGTATGTTGAGCATGAAATGGACCCAAAATATAGAGCTGCTCTCACATTAGGAAGTGCATGTATTTCTGGAATTAAATGCTCCACAGTTAATACTTTAGTACTGAAAAACATAAGAAACCGAAGTGAAAGCCATGTTCTCGTGGGGCGCAAGTTATACACCGTATTCTAAATGTTAACTGTTCTCAAATCAAGATGTTTCAATATAAAATTTTCAATAGAACGTATTTTTTGCTGACTAACAATTACTTGAGAAAATCATCTTAAAGGTAACATGACAACTATTTCCTATTTAAACTTCACTTTAATCACAATTGCTATTAATGTAATAATTAAATTAATTAGCAATTTGTGAAAAACAAACAAACATAAACTTCAACTAACATGGAGTCATCTAGTTCAAGTGACGAAAGAAATCTTAATTTTACCTCAACTTATTGCATGATAATTAGCGAATGAACAATTACTTATAATTTTTAATCTATTAAGCGACATAAAACAATTATTCACCACAAATATAACACAGTAACCACATAAGCTTCTGAATGGGGTTAAATCATTTTCTGGTTATGATAAAAATGAACAAGACCTGAAGCAACAATTGGAATTGAATTGAGTTTTACGGCACATCAACACATGAAAGGTTATATATGTGGCGCTGTGTTCTATTGGTAGAGCGTTGGACCCATGATCCAAAAGTCGTGGGTTTGATTCCCATCATTGCCATATGCATTGTGTCCCTGAGCAAGACACTTTATCTGCATTGCTTAGTACTGGTTCTACCCAGGAAGACATCGAGAGTGATTCAAATAAGTTCATAGAGCTTTCGTTACAATCATTGTAAGATAAATAAGTTTAAACTAAAGGTTATATGGCGCCTAACAGGAATGAACGTGCCAGGCTCATCCTCCATTTACATCAATTGAATTGAGTTTTAAGGCGCACCAACATATGAAAGGTTATATGGCGCCTAACAGGCATGAACATGCCAGGCTCATCCTCCATGTACATCGAGATAAAATATGGAAAATGGGCCTAGAACCTTCTCACCCTGAACTGCAGAGTTGCTGCAAATTCTATCGTAGAAACTCCATTTACGCCCATTTACATCAAGATAAAATACGGAGAATGGGCCTAGATTCTTTTTTGCTGCAAATTCTATAGTACACACTACTCCATTTACGATGGAGCCATGTTTCCACATTCTGGTTAAGCTAAAAATGAACAAGACTTAAAGCAACAATTGGAAGAGAGCATACCAGTTATACGGCTGCACGGTTTGTGAGACTTTTGCCAAAAATAAATTTAGTTTATCGCAGTAAATTTTGAGCTCCCACTGATACATGCATAGAGTTATACATGCAGATGAATAGATTGACAAAGTTATTAAAAACTTAACCAAACATAACAGCCAGAGCAGTAAAAAAGAATTTCCCATATTAAATGTCAAAACATTAAACAACCTTTTCAAACATCTCTCCAAATCTGGTATAATTCAAATGCACTATTTCGATAAATGCCGATTTATTGCACATGGTGATAATAACATATATATTTGGTTTTCTCTATACAGTTTGCACAATTCAGAATTAAACGTAACAAAACATTTAATAAAGGTTGCACATGAAGAAGAAACTTTTAAAACTGAAACTCAAATGAGGGCCTCGAGGATGACTTACAATGACATAATTGAGCTATTCTCTATAAATAAAGTGACTTTACATGAGATTTACAGGTACATCTATAGTCTATAGAAATTATCTTAACAAAGAAAACATTTCTGATACATTAATTTTAGTGGCTCTTTTGGCAGCTCTAAATAATGTGTTGCGGGCCTTAATTGTCAAAATTACATTTAACAAACATTATTCTGAAGGACCTCTGCCATATAAAAATGGAATCACCTTTTTTCAGCATTTATGCTTTTTTAAAAAGCTAATAAATGGCAAATTTCATGAAATGCATTTATGGTTAATCTGCCATTCACTACCGGCTTTTAAAATCGCATAAACACTGAAAACATGCAAATAATTTCTTAATTGTCACTATTTTCCCATCTCTATAGTACAAACATGGATGTATGCGCAGTAGCACTGTCTACTTGAAAAGTGAAGTTCTATGTGAAATCAGCCGCTACTTTTATTCAACAGAAAGTATTAAATGAATGTAAACAAATATGTTTATCCCATAAAGTAAAACGGGGGTTTACATCCAAGAGCTGTAAACAGTACATGGTCCCGCCTTAATTCCTTTAAGCGATGGCAAAGCTTATATTAGCAGGACCTTATAACGGATATTTCTTATACGGAAAAGTTTGAAAACATTTTGTACTGAACCTGTTTAAAATTACATATTAAATGTTTTAATTTTACAATATGCAAACTTTTTAAGCCGAAATTAAGGTTTTATTTCATACCCCAGTCAACCCGCTTTCGCTTTTTGGAGAAGAGGTTAGATGGGGTATGAAATTTAATATGCGGACCATGTAATGAAAAAGAAGATAATACAAGAGTGCCTCAGAAATATCAAGTATGAAACAATGTCACAACTATAAACTTCTACAACTAAACATAGTATACAGGAGAACATGCTATATACATAATGTTATTCAGCAAAGCATAGAAACAAAACATATTTTCAGCAACATAGAATTTCTAACAAAAGTATTGCAGTCTGAATTTGGCAAGTACAAAGAAACAGCATAATACATGTATAGATACATTTTATGTATCATTTTATACTATATTCTAACAGTACAAAATACTTCATTGAGAAACATAACAAACAAGAAAGAAATGAAAACAGTATACAATATCCTGACATTTTATGCCCATTTCATACAAATATTGTTTGTTCAGACTTTGTTTACAAGAATATAAATGCAATTGCAGACCACAATGTGTACTTTTAAATAAAATCATTGTCGCCAAATGTTTTATACCTTGAAAATTGGCATTTAAACAAACAAACACACAGAAATCTATTAATTAGTTCAAACTGCATTGTTAATTAACGTCTCTATTTTAATTCGAAACATTCTATCAGTTCAATTTTTTACACAATATATCATACAAATATTCTCCTAAGAAAGACTGAACAAACAATTAAAGCAATTTTAGAATAACCACAATAAACGCATAAATGATATGCAAAATAAATAAGAAATAAACAAGAAACAAACATGAGCAAAACATTCAACTTCAGACAGCAAAAGAGCAAACAAATGGGCCCGAAACAAGTGTCCCAGCCCTACATACATCTCCCTTCTTGTCACTGATCAGGTTGCTTTTCAGTGATTTTCACTTTTAAAGGGACATATGGCAATCTTACTTTTAAAGGGACACATGGCAATCTTACTTTTAAAGGGCTCATGGCAATCTTACTTTTAAAGGGACGCATGACAATTTTGAAGTTTTTATCAAGCATTAAAATTGTGCCTCAATTTATTACGGTAATCCAGGATTATTTTCACTTTAAACCTCCTTGCATGTAATTAAATAAACAAACCGAGTTTTCAGATTCAGCCATAGGTTTAAATACTCTCAACAGTTAATAATGTGCAAAAACAATTTCCTTTATACTATTCTTATAATTAATATTAATGACTGAACAAAAGCAAGTTATGAAGAAAAACTAACAAGACGCCTTGAGTTTCTAAAAAAAATCAAGATTGCCGTATGTCCCTTTAAAACTAAAATGGACAATGCCTACAACTAATTACTTCAACTCTTAAACTGTATCTTCAAATTTTCAAGACATCTTTTAATTAGTATATTCGTTGTCTTCAAAAAGCTGGGAAGGAGGTGTTATCACTGAGCAAACTTGCATAATCGCCGGGTATTACTTGTGTTAAAGGGACACATGGCAATCTTGATTTTTTAAAAACTCGAGGCGTCCCGTTAGTTTTTCTACATACTTTGCATTTGTTCAATCATTAATATTAATATTAAGAGTCATATACAGAAATTGTTTTTGCATATTATTAACTATTGATAATATTACACCAATAATATATTTAAAACTGTGGATAAGGAGAAAAGATGAAAACTCTAATTTCTATGTTTGATAAACACATTAAGATTGCTATGTGTCCCTTTAAAAAAATACCTAAAAGTAACCCACACTTATGTCTTAATATGTAAGGCTTGTTATGATCAACAGTTCAAAATTGCAGCGAGCATTTTAAGCGAGCGCCAATTTGTCCCCGAACATTGAGAAAAAAACAGCATTTAGTTAACCACGAAATTAATTATTTTTACATTTAATGAAAGATAGTTGAACTTTCAGCACAAGAATTTTTTACAAACATTAATCATTATTTAATTGGATGCAGATTAACTTGCTAATTAATAAAAGTTTGCTGTTTGCGGTTGGTAGAATGATTATTTATGTCTGTTTTGACCTGTCAATTAGTGTTTATACCTAAATTTTAAAAATAATCAAAGTGAAGTTATTAGACAATTCTGATGATTGATACATGTAACCAATGGCTTTAAAAAGTCAAACTAGTTTTGAAGTTCGTAAAAATCGATTGTCATATATGGCCTAACATGTGCTAAAAATGACGTAAAACACTATTCAAACAAAGCGTACTCATCCGAATGATTCTCAGTCAGTCTGAGCTCGCTCTTTTTTTTTTGTCTGGATTTTTTTTTTCCAGGATTTTATGGCTTTGAAAATAGAGATATTTAAATAGAATGATATAAAAAGCCAGACAAGTATTATATTATCTGGACATCTTCAGCATAGACAGTATTAGAACACTTCACAGGGGTATATAAAATAATATTCAGTAGAGGACACCATGACTAGAACCCTGAAACTAACAAACATTAACAAACTTGCAATTTTCCACAAATAGAAAAACCGATTCCTAACCATATGTCCTCGATAGCTCAGTGGTTAGAGCCCTGGTACGGTAACCCAGAGACCCTGGGTTTGAGTCCCGGTTGAGGAATTTGTTTTTCACCACCTGTTATATGTGTCTCACAGGAAAAAGGACCAGTAGTATTGTGTGTTACACGAATAGGAACAAGTTGAGTGTTACAGGTCACATGATAACGGAGCGCAGTGGTTTAGTGCTGTGGACCCACGATCGAACAGTTGTGGGTTTGATCCCCGCCATGACCATACATGTTGTGTCCCTGAGGAGGAAGACACTTTATCTGCATTTGCTTAGTACTGGTTCTACCCACGAAGACATCGAGGAATTAAAATAAGTTCAGAGAGCTTGCATTACAATCCATGTAAAGTAAATGTTTAAACTTTTAACATGACAACAGACCAATAGACTGTTGCATGTTACACAAAGGGGACAAGTGGGGTGGTGCATGTCATGTGAAAATGACCCACAGAGTTGAACTCATTCACTGTAAAAGACAGAAAATAAAAAAAGGTATAAACATTCTGATGACTAGATATTATTAATCTGTAAGAGCATTCGATACAGCTCAATTGCATAAAATGTTTATTGAAACAAAACAAAAAACGTGTTGTTTAATAAATTGTACTGACAACTGTACTGATTGTATGAGAGAAAATGTTTTTCATCCGTTTTTTACCTTGTTAATTGTAACATATTCAAGTAAAAGTGTAGGGTTTTAAAGGGACACATGGCAGTATTGATTCTTACATGTATCTATTTACACCAAACTAGTCCCTTTCTGCAAGGTATATATATATATATATATATATATATAAATTGGTATCAGAATATAGAGCTTAGTTTTTTAAAAATTGTAAACATTTCGTGTCAAGCCAAACGTTACTGTTTACAAAGACGGCCCATGCATACATGTCTAGCCTATCAACCGGTTTAAAAATTTAATTCAGCAGAGTAACAAATAAATACTTTGAGATTCAATTAGTCAAATCACAGCTTTCAAAACAATGTGCACCATGGTATATAAGTAACATCCATTTTAAGACTTCCCTGACGTAAAAAAATAATTCCATTAATACAACCTTTACATGTAACGACTATTAAAATATATTCATGCTCAGCTCTAATTTATTTTTATTTTTAAAAACAAGTGTTTCAAGGTGTTATTGTCAGTTTAGTAGTGGACCATCCATATTATGTTTAAGAAACTTGCTTTTGATGTTCTTGATAAAGGAATAATTCTAATAATAATTATTTTTATAAAAAATAATTTACTACCTGCTTACCCTAATTTTTTGGGGAACAAGACTAGAAACTGACCTCTTTGTTTTTTATAGCCGAACCTAAAAAGCATATTTGTGAATAATAAACAATGTAACAGTTATAAAGATACCAGGGTCCTCTCAGAAGAACTGAATGCAACAAGCACAAACTGCTCACCAACTCTCAATTAAAATCTGCAAAATACAGGACACAATACATGACATAAGCTTTTAATATGTAAAGAATATTTGGTTTGTTTATTTGGTGTTACACATCATTTTTTAGCACGTTTTAGGCTATGTATGACCGTCGAATTTTTGTGGTGGAGATAGACCACCCACTTATTCCTGAACCAGTACTGTAAACCTCCTGCCATCTGTAATCAATACTTCCTCACCTCACGAGTTGAGCTCCCAGTGGGATACCAACCCGCAGCGGTGCTTTGGTGTCACTATAACATCTGACAATACGGAGCCTCGCAAATTCTTTGGTCACAATGCTGTTTTAAAACCCAAATACATTATTGAATCTAGATTTCTCAAAAGGTAATGGTAAATGTGTCAAGTTAGAGGTTAATGTCGAACCTACCGACGATGAGGTTTATATCCCCAAAACTGGAGCATTGAATTAAGAGTTCAACCAACTCTTAATTCATTTTAAGCATATTCAATCACGGGTATTTTAAAAACCTGTGAATAAACCTTTGCTTCTAATCAGCACATTTACAATATTATATGACCTGAACACCTGGATAGAGTTTTGATAAATGGTTTTGTGCCGTAATTTTGCCATTATTTGTTGGGTTAGTTTCATTTTTATCTTGATTAAAGCAGTGGGTTGAAGCTTCGAAGCAATCTCCAAAACACTGAAGAACACAGGTGAGATAATATATCTAAATTAAAGCCTCAAAGTTTCAATCTTCCATCCTGAAAAGCATGGTTCGACATTGAATGAAGGCAGTTACATATGCAGCATGCTACTAATAATTTATTACCTAGTCAATATATCAGTATTAATCAAATTAACAACCTTTGGCTTGTCTTCTCACTAGAACAAGTATAAATTAGTGGTGCATATACTACGATTACACTCCATTCTCTATATAACTTGCACTATTTCATATGAGCACTATTTTCTTGCAATAGCAGTTTGACGATGCAAGGGTGTGGTATATCCTCACAGTGAGATCGTCACACCCTTATTTCTTATAAATTTACGAAATATTTACAAATGTATTACATAGATACATTACAATAAATGTTTAAGTTAATGAAAACACATTTTGATCATAACTTTACCCACTTCTTGCACCTTTTAATGCCACAGTTTTGTGTCATTTTGCACCAAAGGATGACCATAATAGAAATGAACACATGACCACAATTTGCATCACATGACCACTGCAACTTCCTGTCACATGATAGCAATATGCATCACATGACCACTGCAACTTCCTGTCACATTTTGACACTATGCATCACATGACCAGTCGCACTTCCTATCACATGACTAGACATCCACACATTCAGGACTGGGAGGGGACCGACCCCTACTGTAACCTTCAATTCCCAGCATATAGTCTGCTGCATTGGTAACATTCCAATCACAGGCTAACAGCGCCTCCTTGCAGCGGCTCACGTCGCCGAGCTGAATGCTCAGTAATTGTTTCAGTTTTATGTATTTAATGGCTTTGTGGAGATCCCACTTGGTGTCTTCCAAAGCTTCCAGACAATCCTCTCTGCTAACCTGACAGAAATATAGATAACATACATAAACACTTGCACAATTTCATCAAAACAAATTATTTACTAAATTTGCAGGTTCTATCGTAGGCTAAATCCTACTTATTTACCGGTACATGTCAGGTAGTTCCAATTGCTCTCCCTCTACTGATAGGGAACTTATAAGTTTAATCTATTTACACGTAGATCTATGCCTTACCTTTTATATTACATTAGTAATACATGGAATCTAGTAGTCACTACATACAGAAACCAGTGTGTGAAAGGATGTAGAACCTATCCAGAACCAGATATTTTTTAAAGCTTTGCTTTGGATGTGTTTTTTTCTCAAATTTTGAAACATAAAAAAATTATGTGCCTTTACAGGACAAATCAGCGTCTTGCTCAAGGTGAGGTTTGGCTCAAGGCAAGTGGATCTACTCCCTGTCCCTACACATCTATGCATTGGTCAACAACATTGCTAAACCTAGTACAGAAATGACCAGCACTAATAGAACATATGGATGATGATGGTATCCTGATGAATGACTTGATGAATGAACGGAGAATAAGTAAAGTGAGAGCATCTGCAGTTGAAGGAAATATGAATACAGGCGAGTTTGTAGCTGATGATGTAATGGAAACAATGAGGTCATGATGTTGCCAGGGGAGAGGGCGTGGTTGCTATGGAGACCATCTGGAGATGCTGCAGTGTCCTGAAATGAAGCCATTGTGAAAGAAATTAGATTGTGGTTGATTTAGTGATGTCTGAAGCCCTGCCACCAGATTGTTAGCCAAACCAGTCACCTTGGTACCCAAAGCCCCTTACAAATGTATGAATGGTGTTACAAAATAAACACGATATTCTAACTCTGGTATGATAATGATGATGTTGAAGATGATGATAATGATGTTAATGATGTTAATGATCTGAATTGTGAATACGATAATAATGATTTCGTTCTTACAGCCTATTTAATAACTACTTAAACAAATTAAATTCACACACAATTATATTCTTCACTATGGTCACATGAATAACATTCACCAGTTTTTCAACTATATCGAGAGAACTTATAGGATGACATACAAACATATGGATGACCTGATGGATAGTCCACATAAACATATATTGTACCTTTCTTTAGCAGTTGCCAGTTACTAACCTACCATCTTCAACCCTTCTGTAGCAGTCGCCAATAATTGGCCTACTTAAATACTGTACACTTCTTTAGAGGTTGCCACTAACTGGCCTACTTATATATTGTACCTTTCTTTGGAGCCTACTTACATCTTGTATCTTTCTTTAGATGTTGTCACTTACTGGCCTACTTGTATATTGTACCTTTCTTTGGAGGTTGTCACTTACTGGCCTACTTATATATTGTACCTTTCTTTGGAGGTTGTCACTTACTGGCCTACTTACATCTTGTACCTTTCTTTGGAGGTTGGCACTAACTGGCCTACTTATATATTGTACCTTTCTTTGGAGGTTGCCACTAACTGGCCTACTTATATATTGTACCTTTCTTTAGAGGTTGTCACTAACTGGCCTACTTACATCTTGTACCTTTCTTTGGAGGTTGTCACTAACTGGCCTACTTACATCTTGTACCTTTCTTTGGAGGTTGCCACTAACTGGCCTACTTATATATTGTACCTTTCTTTAGAGGTTGTCACTAACTGGCCTACTTACATCTTGTACCTTTCTTTGGAGGTTGCCACTAACTGGCCTACTTATATATTGTACCTTTCTTTGGAGGTTGCCACTAACTGGCCTACTTATATATTGTACCTTTCTTTAGAGGTTGTCACTAACTGGCCTACTTACATCTTGTACCTTTCTTTGGAGGTTGTCACTTACTGGCCTACTTATATATTGTACCTTTCTTGGAGTTGTCACTTACTGGCCTACTTACATCTTGTACCTTTCTTTGGAGGTTGTCACTTACTGGCCTACTTCACTTGAACGACTTCAAAAATGCAACAGAGAAATATGATGAAATGCTGAAAATTTCATTCGAATTGATTCAACATTAAATGTGTTTAAATCAAAACTATAACAGTACTACCCCCAAAAGCAATGCATGCCTGACATCATTCCTACACATATTGGGACTATACCGGGTATAAGTTTTGTTACTTTTTTGCTTTTGGGGGGTCGGTACTGTTTATGCACTGAATTTAACAGTTATTGGTTGATCAATTTAAAATTTTCAGCAAATCACTGATAGATATTAGTTAAGGGGACACTGTCCGTAAGTAAGCAGATACAGAGCATAGCCAAATTAATAATAATAAGTCTGATTTTATTAGTGACATGTCTACATGAAAACATAGCATAGACCCAGATAAGCCTGCAGTAATACATTTGTGAGTTTGAAAAAAAGGAAGAGTTTTACTTATTTGTAAATAATGTGGGACCCGACTTTATTTACATTTTCTGCTGATCACATGACATCCATTAGTGCATCAGCTTTATATATTGTATCTCTTACGAAAAACATCATGGCACAGTTAGCTCAGTCCGGTAGCAAAGCGACGCCTCGACTATTATTACCTGCGAGTGTAATTATAGTGCGAGATACAAGTTCAATTCCACGAAACGGTTATTTCTTTTTTTGCACCGCTATTGAATTCCGTCAATCAATCTTGTTTTTATTTAGTAAATATTCAATAATGGTTGGTGTTTTATATTTGTCAACAAATTATTTTGTGTTATAGGCTACAAGTACATTGTCCCCTTTAAATAGAATAGATGAAATTAAGATTTATTTCTATTGAAATATGTCAGTTATCTTAGTTTATTTCCTGTGCGTTTTTAAAGTCGTTCAGTGTATAATTTCTTTGACCTTTCTTTGGAGGTTGCCACTTACTGCCTAATAACATATTCTACCTTTCTTTAGGGGTATGCCACTTACTGGCCTAATACATATTCTACCTTTCTTTAGGGGTTGCCCACTTACTGGCCTAATAACATTTTCTACCTTTTCTTAGGGGTGCACTACTGGCCTAATAACATATTCAACTTTCTTTAGGGGTTGCGCTTACTGCCTAAAAACATATTCTCCTTTTCTTTAGCGGTTGCCACATCTGGGCCTAATAACATATCTACCTTCCTTTAGGGGTTGCACTTACTGCCTAATAACATATCTACCTTTCTTTAGGGGTTGCCACTTACTGGCCTATAACATATTCTATCTTTCTTTAGGGGTTGCCACTTACTGGCCTAATAACATATTCTATCTTTCTTTATAGGGGTTGCCACTTACTGGCCTAATAACATATTCTAACTTTCTTAGGTTGCCACTTACTGGCCTAATACATATTCCTACTTTCTTAGGGGTTGCCACTTACTGGCCTAATAACATATTCTACTTTCTTTAGGGGTTGCCACTTACTGGCCTAATAACATATTCTATCTTTCTTTAGGGGTGCACTATACTGGCCTATAACATATTCTACCTTTCTTTAGGGGTTGCACTTACTGGCCTAATAACATATTCTACCTTTCTTTAGAGATTTGCCACTTATAGGCCTATGTGCATCTGTACCTTCTTTAGGGTTGGTAGATAAAGATATACTCACATCAGATCCAAATAATTTCTGCAATCAGTCTACTTCCTCACCAATTCTTCTCCCTGTAATAGTTGTATGTCATTTGGTTCTTGTGCATAACTTTAAAATATTGAAACTATAAGTTTTCATTGCACATTTTCTGGACTCAAAATCTTCTTTTTTTCCCACCTCTTCTAGATTAGTATAGCAATGCTTTAGCCAAGACATTTACTTTCTAAGGTATTTCTAGCAAAAAAGAAACAATAACTAAACTTTTAACTTTTTTTTGCTTTTTTTGTTTTTTAATTTTGCTTTTGAATAATGACAGTTAAAAGTGAATTGAAAAGTAGTAGATTCGAGTCCGAAATTTTTGCCTATTTTTTGGTTACTGGTTTGCTCCTATCATCAAGTAATAAGATTTCACGTTCAAAAAAAAAGAGTATGATATTTTCCTTGGACACACACTTGTGGCAATTTTTTTTTTTGTTCATAATACATCTTTCAAATTGTCTCGTTCATCTTTTCAACATCAACTTAAAATTACTGGTACATAATTTTTAAGTATTTGTCAACTTGTGGATGACGTGCTAGTTTTGCGAAAATGTACACTTAATTGCCACCCGAGAGAGATGGCTTGTCTTTAACATATAGTACCCCTTTGCACAGTCATGAGCAGCCCTTAAGGGAGCATTGTACACTCATCCAAGTTTTTTATTTGACAGCATTTCTTAGGCTCATGTCAGGTCATTATGTTTAACCAGGAGACTATTTTTTTTATGAAGTTTCAAAATTGTAGATCACACAGTTTATGAATAATAACAAGGGCAATACATTATGAAGTTTCGTAAGTGTGGGTATTATACTTCCAGAGTTATAGCTTGGAATATGTTGCCCATATGAGGTCATGGCAAACCTTGACCATTGACCTACTGACCAAAAAGCAACAGGGTTCCTCACACTCTCACCAAGGGCTATGTATGTACCTATGAATTTCATAAGCATTATACATCTGGAGTAATCTTTGGAAATGTATATGTCCAGATGAGGTCATGGCAACCTTGACCAGTGACCTACTGCCCCAAAAAGCAAAAGGGTTTCAACTCTCACCAAGGGCAATTACCTATGAAGTTTAATGAGTGTAACTGAATGAATTGGGTGGTTTTATGGTGCACCACACAAGAAAGGTTATCTGGTGCTGCCTAACTGGGATGAACATGCAGGACTCATCAACCATTTACATATAGATAATATGGAGAATGGCCTAAAACCTTCTAACCTGCAGAACTGCAGAGTTTGCTGCAAATTCTATTGTAGACACTCCATTACGATGGAGCCACGTTAGGAAGGATACTTCTGGAGATATCACGCTGAATGTGAACATATGACTAGGTCATTGCAACCGTGACCTTTGCAAGGCTGACACAATTATCCTCCTGTTACCTGGGTCATTATGATACAAGGTTCAGAGTCTGGGTTCAACTTCAACCATACATCAGTTATTTGATCGAAAACGAAAACCAAAAATGTTTTATATCAAGAAATTGTGGTGTGTCTCTTTCTTGCCTGGATGAAAACAATGAACAGAATATTTGAAATGAAGTGCTGACAGGTCCTCAAATTTAATTTTATTGTTTTATGCATCAGTTTCTTTTAACTCAATCCCAGATCGAGATAATTTTGATCATGATCAATGATCTCATAATACATCAATCAGGAATTAATTTTAAATCATCAAAAATAATTTAATAACACTGTCCAAAAAATATACAAGTATATTTTTTTTTTTAGAAAATGATCGCACAACCACAAACATCGAATTTTCACAGCCTTTCAAATAAATGATCAAACTATGTAATTTCTCAAAAATCCGTATCTGAAATTGTCATTACCGTACCACTCCATGTTTAGGTAAAGAGAAAAGGAATGTGTCTGATCCCTATTTTATAATACATACAGGCAGGACGTTATGGAAACATCACTCAAGTGTACAAGAATGTGTGAGAGAGTAGAACCAAAGAGACATAACTCCGTTCGGTCCCACAGACGAAAGAGGACACAACGCCGTCAGTTCACAAGACCAAAGTACATGACTCTGTTCATTCACAGAGCAAAGAGCCATAACTCTGTTCATTCACAAGACCAAAGAGACATAACTCCGTTCATTCACAAGACCAAAGGTACACGGACTCTGGTTCATTCACAAGAGCAAAGAGACATAACTCTGTTCATTCACAAGACAAAGATGACATAACTTTGTTCATTCACAGACCAAAGATACATACTGTCACTCACAAGGACAAAGAGACAAACTCTGTTCATTCACAAGACAAAGAGTTCATTCACAAGACCAAAGGGACATAACTGCGGCTCATTGACAAAAACCAAAAGACATAACTCTGTTCATTCACAGGACCAAAGAGACATAACTTGTTCATTCACAGGCCAAAGATACATAACTGTTCACATCACAAGGACCAAAAGACATACTCTGTTCATTCACAAGACAGAGTTCATTGACAAAACACAAAGAGGACATAACTCTAGTTCATTCACAAGACCAAGAGACATAACTCTGTCATTCCACAAGACCAAAGAGACATAACTCTGTTCATTCAAAAGGAAACAAGACACAAAGGGTTTGTCTACACTTTTCTTCAATAAGTGAGGTAGGTTTATGTAAGGAATTAATATCTAGCACCAATAAGTACGCGACATGAGATTCTCAATCCAACAATGTCAAACCAATACAAAGCCCACGGAACCACTGATCTACAGGAGCAGTGTTGCAGGAAGTTGGACTATTCTATATTAAAATCCCAAATAATACATCATCAAAGCGTAAAATTGCCCAAATTTAAATTTGAACAATTAAACAATGAAGAGTGCATCGTTGTTTTAAAAAACATAAAATAAAATAAAAATACTGACATTTTACGGAACTTTTAGTTTAGTAGATAATATAGCATTTTATAAGACTCGTCTGTCATAATGCCATTAGAGCCAAAGCCCTTTAAACTCAACTGAAAGCAGTGATGCTGTTACGAAGCAGGGAATTACCAGGGAACTGGTCATGCGAGCAAAGGGAGATAACT
>JAWPHD010022245.1:0-25723 GCA_037043455.1 Cyrtodaria siliqua
TATGGCTGTGAAGTATGGGGATTTTATAAAAGCAGACAATATAGAGAAAGTTCATATACAGTTTTGCAAGAGATTACTTAATGTTAAACAGAGTACTCAGACAGATTCAATCTATGGTGAATTGGGGGGGGCTTCCTCTTCAAAACAATAGATTGTTTCGTGTTATGAAATTTTGGTTTAAAATAATATATAGCCAAAATACAAAGTATATTAAATGTGCGTATAACCAGTTATTAAGAGACATCGAGACACACCCTAATGCAAAAAACTGGGCACTCTTGTTCGAACGTTATTATCAAACTTAGGATTCTTTGAAGTCTGGGTAAATCAAGGTGTTGGAAGTGTAAATGCTTTTTTATCACTTTTTAAACAAAGACTGCACGATCATTTTATTCAAAACTGGAATTCAAGATTATCAGAGTCTCCTAAAGCAAGATTTTATATTTTATTTGCAAAGTTTGGTTTTCAGTCCTACTTAAGTACAATTACAATAAAAAAGTTGAGAGTTGCACTGTCGAAATTAAGGCTCTCTTCCCATAGGCTAGAGATAGAAGCAGGGAGGTTTAAAAAACCGAGAAAAATGCCTTTGCAAGAAAGAAAGTGCCAACATTACAATATTCTTGAAGATGAATTCCATTTTTTGTTTGAATGCCCTCTTTACTATAGCCTTAGAAAACAATATTTAAAGAAATATTTTTGGAAACACCCAAACATGTTGAAGTTAATAGATCTCATGACGTCAAACAGTACGAAGGTACATCGATGTTTAGGACAATATATTTATAAGTCGTTCAGATTAAGAAATGAGATCTGTGCAACAAATAGTTAAGAATCACACCGAATTATTTATTTTTCAAAAATCGTTCGTGAGTGAGTGGGTAAGTGAGTAAGGGTGGTAGGGAGTGAGGGAGTGAGGGACAAGCTGTTTACTGATCGCTTGAATGCATCAGTATTTGGAAAGGGAACACAGTGTCTATATACTCGCGTGTATGATATGTAAAAGTAGTGTATTATTTATTAATTGATAATACAAATTATACTGGTTTGTGAAAATATTTAAATTATGTTTATACAATCGCTTGCTTGCCATATTTAAATTGTTTTGTAACTCATAGACATGTTTTGTCTTTTGGATGAATAAAGTTATCTATCATTATCATCAAGAGCAACATTCCTGTGAAGTTTCATGAAAATCCGCCAAGTAGTTTCAAAGTAGTTGCTACAATTTTAACTATATAACTCTATGTAAACAAAGATGGCCGCTGGCAGCAATGTTTAACTTTGAATCAAAACAATTTTTGACAATGACCAACATCATGTCATGCTGATCATTTTAGAAAAAGTCCCATATCAATATCACATATAGTTTTCAAGAAGAAGTCGCTACAAACTTATTTTTAGCCGTGGCGGCCATCTTGAATTTCCGGTCGACCTGAAATTTTGCTAGGATCAATTAGATATCAAAAGCAACATTCCTGTGAAGTTTCATGAAAAGACGTCAAGTAGTTTCAGAGGAGTAGTCGCTACAAGTTTTCATTATATAACTCTATGTAAACTCAGAGGAGTAGTCAAGTTTCGTTAAAATCCAGCCAGGGGTTCAAGAGAACTAGCCCGGAAAATGTTTGTGTATCAGAAACCTTTAAAGGGCCATAACTCCACCAAAAATATGTTAACTGGAACGCGACGATGATATGCACAACTATGCTTGGTGCTGATCATCCCTGTAAAGTTTGGTTGAAATATGGGGAGACGTTCAGGTGAACTAGTCCAGACAAAGTTTGTGTATTAAAACCTTTAAACGGAACACGGTGACGATATGTACAACCAGACTTGGTACTGATCATCCTTGAAAAGTTTCACTGAAATCTGGCCAAAGGCAGGCCCTTTCTTCTTAATGAGGTCAAAATATAGCATATTTCAGAAAATCAAGGGCCAAAACTTCGGTGTAAATGGTCCAATCTGGCTGGTAATGAAATTTGTCGGAGCTTTCATTGACAGTAACAATCTGGTAAAGTTTGGTAAAGATCGGATGAAAAATTAAGGCCCTATCATAGTATTAACGAGGCAAAATATAGCTATTTAACTAAATCAAGGGCCATAACTCCGCTGTTCTGGTCCGATCTGGTTGGTTTTCGAACTCGTCTGAGCTTTCATTTATATTAACAATCTGGTAAAGTTTGGTAAAGATCGGAAGAAAAACGAAGGCCCTATCGTAATATAGCATTTCTAACTAAATCAAGCCATAACTCCGCTGTTGCCTGGTAAAGTCTGGTAAGATCGGTTGAAAAATGAAGGCCCTATCGTAGTATTAACGAGGTAAAATATAGCTATTTAACTAAATCAAGGGCCATAACTCCGCTGTTCTGGTCCGATCTGGTTGGTTTTCGAACTCGTCCGAGCTTTCATTTATATTAACAATCTGGTAAAGTTTGGTAAAGATCGGACGAAACCCTATCGTAATATAGCATTTTTAACTAAATCAAGCCATAACTCTGCTGTTGCTGGTCCGATCTGGCTGGTTTTCGAAATTGTCCAAGCTTTCATTGATATTAACAATCTGGTAACGTTTGGTAAATATCGGATGAAAAATGAAGACCCTATCACCTTAACGAGGCATAATATAGCCTTTTTAACTAAATCAAGGGCCATAACTCCGCTATTACTAATCTGAACTTGTTCAAGCTTTCATTGATATTAACAATCTGTGCAAGTTCAGTAAAGATCAAATAATAAATGAAGGTGCTAGAGTGTTCACAAGGCAGAAAAAGGCATTTTTCAGAAAAGACAAGGGCCATAACTCTGGTGTTACTGACCCAATTCAGCTGATTTTCGAACTTGTCCAAGCTATAATTGGTATTAACAATCTGTGCACGTTT
This sequence comes from Cyrtodaria siliqua, assembly GCA_037043455.1. NCBI lineage: Eukaryota > Metazoa > Mollusca > Bivalvia > Adapedonta > Hiatellidae > Cyrtodaria > Cyrtodaria siliqua. Next base: position 2,877 of record JAWPHD010022245.1, read on the forward strand.
GGTAAAGATCAAATAATAAATGAAGGTGCTAGTGTGTTCACAAGCCTTAATATGGCATTTTTCAGCAAAACAATGGCCATAACTCCGGTGAAATTATTTCGATCTGGCCGGTTTTCGAACTTGTCTGAGCTTACATTGATATTAACAACCTGTTAAAGTTTGGTAAAGATCGGATGAAGAATGAAGGCCCTATCGTGTTCACAAGACAAAAGTTAATGACGGACGGACGACGGACGAAGGACGACGGACAACTCGCAATCCCATAAGCTCTGCTGGCCTCTGCTGGCCCTTGGCCAGTAGAGCTAAAAATCATCAGCTCCAAAAAGTAGGTCAAGGTCATAGATGAAATCCAGGCATCCAAAAAAAAAGATGTACTACCGAAGACACAACTATGTCAAAATAGAATATGTTTTCTTCCAAAGATTAAGCTATAAATTAGGTTTAAAACATCTAGTGCATAATTCAAGTTCATGAGAAAGTGATGTAAATGTAACAATTAAAGTTATCTGCCCTTTGCTTGGATGGTGAAGGTCACATCCACATTTGCTTTGTCACGTTGCAATGTACCACTCAGATACAACTATAAGCAAAGTTTGAAAGGTCTTAGTGCATACTGTTTGTGAAAAAGTGACCTAAACGCCAAAGTTGAAGGTAAAAATTATAAGGTTATCTGCCCTTGCTTGGAGGGTCAAGGTCACTTCCATATTTGCTTTGTCACAATGCGATGTACCACTCAAGATACAACTATAAGCAAAGTTTTAAAGGTCTAGAGCATACAGTTTGTGAAAAAGTGACCTAAACGCAAAAGTTGAACCTAAAAGTTATTGTTATCTGCTCTTTGCTTGGAGGGTCAAGGTCACTTCCACATTTGCTTTGTCACGTTGCCATGTACCACCCAAGATACAACTATAAGCAAAGTTTGTAAAGTCTAGTGCATACAGTTTGTGAAAAAGTGACCTAAACGCAAAAGTTGAACCTAAAAATTAGTAAGTTATCTGCCCTTTGCTTGGAGGGTCAAGGTCACTTCCACATTTGCTTCATCACGTTGCGATGTACCCCCAATGATACAACTATAAGCAAAATTTGACAGGTCTAGTGCATACAGTTTGTGAGAAAATGACCTAAACGCAGAACTTGAATGTTGACGCCGTCGCCCTGGAAAAGCAACACTATGTCTCTTTTTTCTTCGAAAAGGCGGGACAATTACATATTAAATGTTTTAATTTTGCAATCAGCTGAAATTAAGGTTTTATTTCATACCCCAGCCAACCCCGTTTTCGCTTCTTGGAGAAGGGGTTGGATGGGGTATGAAAGTTAATACTCGGACCACGTAATGTCCAATTAATAATGATTCGAAGTTCCTATCATGCTCACAAGGCAAAAGGTAACAATGGACGAATGGCCAGTACAGCTTAAAATACGAGAAGATATAAAACAATACAAGAGGTCAATGACCTTGAAGCTCTACTGATTGATTTTGATTTCAGGAAGTAGTCGCTACAGACTTGTTTTTTGAAAATCTATTTTTAACCGTTGCGGCCATCTTGAATTTCCGGCCGACCTGAAATTTTGCTAAGATCAATAAGACATTAAGAGCAACATTCCTGTGAAGTTTCATGAAAATCCGTCAGGTAGTTTCAAAGAAGTAGTCGCTACAAGTTTTCATTATATAACTCTATGTAAACAAAGCAGCCATGTTTAAGGTCAAATCAAAACGATTTTCGACAAGGACCAACATCATGTCATACTGATCATTTTAGAAAAAGTCCCATATCAATATCTCTTATTGTTTTGAAGAAGTAGTCGCTACAAACTTATTTATTTTAAATCTATTTTTAGCTGTGGCGGCCATCTTGAATTTCCGGCCGACCTGAAATTTTTCTAGGATCAACTAGACATCAAGAGCAACATTCCTGTGAAGTTTCATGAACATCCGTCAAGTAGTTTCAGAGGAGTAGTCGCTACAAGTTTTTACTATATAACTCTATGTAAACAAAGATGGCCGCTGGCAGGCATGTTTAACGTTGAATCAAAACGATTTTTGACTAGGATCAACATCATGTAATGCTGATCATTTTAGAAAAAGTCCCATATCAATATCACTTATAGTTTTCAAGAAGTAGTCGCTACAAACTTATTTTTTAAAAATCTATTTTTAGCTGTGACGGCCATCTTGAATTTCCGGCCGACTTGAAATTTTTCTAGGATCAATCAGACATCAAGAGCAACATTCCTGTAAAGTTTCATGACAATCCGCCAAGTAGTTTCAGAAAAGTAGTCGCTACAAGTTTTTACTATATAACTCTATGTAAACAAAGATGGCCGCTGGCAGCCATGTTTAACGTTGAATCAAAACGATGTTTGACTAGGATCAACATCATGTCATGCTGATCATTTTAGAAAAAGTCCCATATCAATATCACTTATAGTTTTCAAGAAGAAGTCGCTACAAACTTGTATTTTAAAACTCTATTTTTAGCTTTGGCGGCCATCTTGGATTTCACATCAACATGAATTTTTGCTAGGATCAACTAGACTTTATGGGCAACATTTCTGTAAAGTTTCATGAATATCCATCCAGTAGTTTCAGCTGTGAAGTCGCTACAAGTTTTTACTATATAACTCTATGTAAACAAAGATGGCCGCTGGCAGCCATGTTTAACGTTGAATCAAAACGATTTTTGACTAGGATCAACATCATGTCATGCTGATCATTTTAGAAAAAGTCCCATATCAATATCACTTATAGTTTTCAAGAAGAAGTCGCTACAAACTTGTATTTTAAAACTCTATTTTTAGCTTTGGCGGCCATCTTGGATTTCACATCAACTTGAATTTTTGCTAGGATCAACTAGACTTTATGGGCAACATTTCTGTAAAGTTTCATGAATATCCATCCAGTAGTTTCAGCTGTGAAGTCGCTACAAGTTTTTACTATATAACTCTATGTAAACAAAGATGGCCGCTGGCAGCCATGTTTAACGTTGAATCAAAACGATTTTTGACTAGGATCAACATCATGTCATGCTGATCATTTTAGAAAAAGTCCCATATCAATATCACTTATAGTTTTCAAGAAGAAGTCGCTACAAACTTGTATTTTAAAACTCTATTTTTAGCTTTGGCGGCCATCTTGGATTTCACATCAACATGAATTTTTGCTAGGATCAACTAGACTTTATGGGCAACATTTCTGTAAAGTTTCATGAATATCCATCCAGTAGTTTCAGCTGTGAAGTCGCTACAAATAAAAGTTTACGGACAGACAGACGGACAGACGGACAGACGGACAGACGGACAGACGGACGGACGGACGACGGACTCCGCACCACGGCATAAGCTCTGCTGATCTCTGATCAGTAGAGCTAAAAATCTATTTTTAGCCGTGGCGGCCATCTTGAATTTTCGGCCGACCTGAAATTTTGCTAGGATCAATTAGACATCAAGAGCAACATTCGTGTGAAGTTTCATGAAAATCCGTCAAGTAGTTTCAGAGGAGTAGTCGCTACAAGTTTTCATTATATAACTCTATGTAAACAAAGATGGCCGCTGGCAGCCATGTTTAACGTCGAATCAAAATGATTTTCGACAAGGACCAACATCATGTCTTTAGAAAAAGTCCCATATCAATATCACTTATAGTTTTCAAGAGGTAGTCGCTACAAACTTGTATTTTGAAAATCTATTTTTAGCCATGGCGGCCATCTTGAATTTCCGGCCGACCTGAAATTTTGCTAGAATCAATAAGACATCAAGAACAACATTTCTGTGAAGTTTCATGAAAATCCGTAAAGTAGTTTCAGAGGAGTAATCGCTACAAGTTTTCATTATATAACTCTATGTAAACAAAGATGGCCACTGGCAGCCATGTTTAACGTCGAATCAAAACGATTTTCGACAAGGACCAACATCATGTCATGCTGATCATTTTAGAAAAAGTTCCATATCAATATCTCTTATAGTTTTCAAGAAGTAGTCGCTACAAACTTATTTTTTAAAAATCTATTTTTAGCCGTGGCGGCCATCTTGAATTTTCGGCCGACCTGAAATTTTGCTAGGATCAATTAGACATCAAGAGCAACATTCGTGTGAAGTTTCATGAAAATCTGTCAAGTAGTTTCAGAGGAGTAGTCGCTACAAGTTTTCATTATATAACTCTATGTAAACAAAGATGGCCGCTGGCAGCCATGTTTAACGGCGAATCAAAACGATTTTCGACAAGGACCAACATCATGTCTTTAGAAAAAGTCCCATATCAATATCACTTATAGTTTTCAAGAGGTAGTCGCTACAAACTTGTATTTTGAAAATCTATTTTTAGCCATGGCGGCCATCTTGAATTTCCGGCCGACCTGAAATTTTGCTAGAATCAATAAGACATCAAGAGCAACATTTCTGTGGAGTTTCATGAAAATCCGTCAAGTAGTTTCAGAGGAGTAGTCGCTACAAGTTTTCATTATATAACTCTATGTAAACAAAGATGGCCACTGGCAGCCATGTTTAATGTCGAATCAAAATAATGTTCGACTCGGATAACCATCATGTCATGCTGATCATTTTAGAAAAAGTCCCATATCAATATCACTTATAATTTTCAAGAAGTAGTTGCTACAAACTTATTTTTTAAAAATCTATTTTTAACTGTGGCAGCCATCTTGAATTTCTGGCCGATCTGAAATTTTGCTAGGATCAATTAGACATTAAGAGCAACATTCCTGTAAAGTTTCATGAAAATCCGCCAAGTAGTTTCAGAGGAGTAGTCGCTACAAGTTTTTACTATATAACTCTATGTTAACAAAGATGGCCGCTGGCAGCCACGTTTAACGTCGAATCAAAACGATTTTTGATAAGGATCAACATCATGTCATGCTGATCATTTTAGAAAAAGTCCCATATCAATATCACTTATAGTTTTCAAGAAGTAGTCGCTACAAACTTGTATTTTGAAAATTTATTTTTAGCCGTGGCGGCCATCTTGAATTTCCGGCCGACCTGAAATTTTGCTAGGATCATTTAGACATCAAGAGCAACATTCCTGTGAAGTTTCATGAAAATCCGTCAAGTAGTTTCAGAGGAGTAGTCGCTACAAGTTTTCATTATATAACTCTATTTAAACAAAGATGGCCGCTGGCAGCCATGTTTAACGTTGAATCAAACAGATTTTCGACAAGGACCAACATCATGTCATGCTGATCATTTAAGAAAAAGTCCCATATCAATATCACTTATAGTTTTCAAGAAGTAGTCGCTACAAACTTTAATTTAAAAAATCTATTTTTAGCTTTGGGGCCATCTTGGATTTCACATCAACATGAATTTTTGCTAGGATCAACTAGACTTCATGGGCAACATTTCTGTAAAGTTTTATGAATATCCATCCAGTAGTTTCAGAGGAGTAGTCGCTACAAATAAAAGTTAACGGACGGACAGACGGACGGACGGACGGATGACGGACGCCGCACCACGGCATAAGCTCTGCTGATCTCTGATCAGTAGAGCTAAAAATTAAAAACTTTGTTTTTGTTTTTTGTTATAATGGCCTCATATAAACAACATCCCCCCTCCCCCAGCGATGTTTAAACAAGGGTATAATGGATGTTCTATGCACCTGTAGGGAAGGGCTGGACAAAAATGAGACCAAGACAATTAAAAAAGATAAGCCTAGATTGGCAACATATACAGAAGGAGAGAATTCTTGAGTATTGGATCGATTCATACCTTGTGTCTTAAAGCCAGACCAGGAATACTTTTTGCCTGATCTAATTTCTAACCAATAACTAAATTTGCTCGGCAAGAAGCCTGACAACACAATGCCATTATCAATCAGGTTTATCTCGTTGTATTTTGTACGAGTTCTCGGTTTAACACAGATTACGCTTTTATCTCTATTTATGGAAGTTTCAGCCAGTTTGACCTAAAGCATATAATCATGCGAGTCTCCAGTGTGCGAGTTTAGTCTCACGTGTATGTTTGCAGGCCCTTTATACGGATTATGTGTTTCAACCCGACCATAGTCAAATAGTTTTCTTAAAATTTAAGCCACAAATCTGTTGGACTGTAAGATATTTCAAACCCTTTATAATATGGAATCTGGGTTTTAACGCGACCATGTTCAAATTGTTTTCTAAAATTTAGGCCTCAAATCTGTTTGACCTTAAGACGTCCGATAAACCCTTAACAGCCAAACCTATAGTAAGAGACCACTAAAGGTAACAGCAAAATTGGCCTCATAATGCAGTTGGTCTCTTAATACAGGGGCATTTTAATTAAAGGGGTTGATGCACTATTTTCAAATAAGGTTTATTTAAAAGGGCTCTGAAAACTTGAAAAAATTCTCAAAACGCCATGAAATATAAAGGAGATCAGACCTATTGAAAAATTGCAAAGAAACATAAATGGAAGCGGCCATCTTGGAACGATGACATCATCGTGCCTATTTACCATATATGGCATACTGACAAAATATCTTTTAAAGCAAAGAAAATCACTGCACATTGATTAAAAATAAATATACAGATGTAAAATGTATACATTGTATGCTTATTTTTCATTTGCAGTGGTTTTCTTTGCTTTAAAAGATATTTTGTCAATATACCATATATGGTAAAAAGGCGCGATGATGTCTCGAAGATGGCTGTTTCAATTATGTTTCTTTTCAAATTTTTAGTAGGTAATATCTCATTTATTTTTCAAGGCGTTTTGATAATTCTTTCAGCTTTTTTTCAAGGTTATCAGAGCCTTTTAAATAAACCTTGTTTGAAAATAGCGCATCAACCCCTTTAAAAGAAATAAAAATGGGGGTCTCTTAAAGCAGTTGGTCTCTTAACAGGGGTGGTCTTTTCAGCAGGTTTGAATGTATATAGAATATTGGTTCTAAACTCAACCATAAATAAATCAACGATGCATACGAAATGTGGCTTATGCATGGCAGACTGGGAATTTAGTACCCAAGATGCAAGTGTTATTTAACCCTTGACCCGCTAAGCACGATTATAATAGCCTTTGCATTCATTAAGAAGTAGCTGCGACAACAAATTGCGTCCATTGTAAACCCAGATCAGCCTGCGAGTAACTCACAGACTGATTACGGTTTTCAATGGCTGCTGATCAGGGGAAAGTCACATAAATTCGTCTTAATTCAAAGATAGAACAGTCCATTATATTATATGTAGCGAGTAAATAAGGGTTAAGTTATGTTGCTCTAGCACAAGAAACCTATAAATTAACTATAATGCAAAAACTTAAATAGCTGTTGCAAATATTTATGCTAAGCTGGTGACAATAGTGCTGGTTTATTTCTTTTAACTTAAAATCAAACAAGCTTAACTGGACATTGTACAATTACAAATTCCCGCCAACAACAGCCACTTTTACAACATATGTACACTGTTTCTAAACCTACTGACGATGAGGTATATGCATAACTTACATATTTTGAGAATCCAAAAACTTACATGTACATATTTTGAGAATCAAAACTGTATAGACTCAATATAAACAGCTTTAACCAGCCAGGCCAAACCCCAAAACTGGAGCTTTGAATTAAGAGTTACCAACTCATAATTCAATTTATGTATATTCAATCATGGGTATTTTATGAACCTGTGAAAAATACTTTTAATCGGCACATATTAATTATTATATGACCCGAACAACTGGATAGAGTTTAGATAAACAGTTTTGCAGTGAAATTGCCCCATTATTTGACAGGTTAGTTTCTTTAAAGCCTGATACATATTCTTCAAGATTTCTGCCTGACTGTTTCAGATTTTCATCCTCCAATCAATGAACATTTCCTAGTAAATTCCATTTCCAACTGTAAGAAACGATTCCAAAATGAGTTATAAGCTAAACAAGCTAAGGCCACCTGAACTGACAAAGCATTTGTTGTATTACATTAAGGCCAGACTGAACTGAACAGCAGATTTCCCCAGGGCCCTACACACTGGCTAATCAAACTAGACAAGCCAGCTAGGACACAGAACTGTGTACACACATCAACCTGACACATCAATGCCATCAAAATAATAGATTTTCTGATTAGATTGATTAGTTCCCCGTAACTATGCCATAAAAGGGTATGATTATACCTACTGGCTGGCAGTACATAAAGAAGAGTAAGTTTTACATTCAACTATGTATGTATCGAGTTTAAAGGCCGGGGTTGAGTATAAAAAAAACAAAATGGCCCCAGAGAAACTTTTCTGATCATTTTATGCATTATGCTGCTCAGAGAAGTTTAATCACAAATTTCTAAATAATAAAGCATTTTCAAAACATAAAATTTGGCAAATAAATACATTAAACATTACTCTATACAGATATATCAAAATAATTATATAATGTATTTATTTTCCATACTTTCTAGAACAAAACTTTTATTCCTAACTGTTAAATTTTGAATTTGGTGCATCTATTAATAGCTGTACCTGTAAAAATAAGATCAGTGATTGGTCAGAGTGCTTTATCTTGAAGCAGACGAAATACTAACTGGCTACGGTGTATACATAATGACGGTAGCCTCTGCCTAACGCTGGGGTTTAGCGTTGCTTTTAACAATCTTTTAGTCACATCACCACTGTGTCTACTTGTATCAGTGAGCTCAATGCTCAACTTTATAGTGCTGCCACACTGGTATACCACACCGTAGACTCGACATTTTATCCCGCAACTTTAAACAGACCCCTGGCCATCAAGTCCTTATTATGCTGAATATCAAGGGATATCTTTTTTTGGGGGACAGTCAAATATCCATTTCTATTCTTGGACTTATACAGCTGGGAGCTCGACTTTTATGTGAGGAAGTGTCGCTTCTTACGGATGGCGGGAGGTGTACAGTACTGGTTCTACCCAGGAAAAGACAAAAAAAATCGACTGTCATATATAACCTTACATGTGTTGAAAATGACGTAAAACATAAAACAAACAAATGGACATAATACAGATTACTCATTAACAAGAAGGCCTAGATTCCAAACTTACCCACCTTTCTCAAACTAACCGAAATTGACCTATATGGGACCTAGACACAAGACGATCCATGACAGAGGGTCACTAGAATGCTTCTTTCAATGACAATCATTGATTTGATTTGCCACCATCCACATTATGAGTTTTGCCTATTAAAACTGTTATAGTCAGCGCAGGAAGAAATAATTAATCTTGCGACTGCAGTTTTTAGTGCAATCAATAGTCGGAATGTTTTGTGTAGCGCAAAACAATTTGTTTTTTTTGTATGCGGAAGTGTCACTTTATATGTTGGATTTACAACAGCAGTGGTCTACGTCAATAAGTCATATATGTCAATTTGGTTTTCTCGTGAGATTTCTGGGGAGGCTATAAAAGTGGTAAAATAGAGGATTCTCCTTTTTTTCGTTGTTGCTTAATCAGTTATTCCCTTTCTTTATTTTAAACATGTGTTATATTTTCCATGCTTAACCTATGTCTATGTAGGTCACCTTCCTTAATACTCGACCTGTTTATTGGTATTTACCGGTAGCTACTCAAACTTTTTACTAGTAGGTCACTTGACCCCTTTACTGGTAAGTTACTTGACCCCTTTACTGGAAAGTTACTTGACCCCTTTACTGGTAAGTTACTTGACCCCTTTATTGGTAAGCTACTCAAACTCTTTACTGGAAAGTTACTTGACCCCTTTTCTGGTAAGTTACTTGACCCCTTTACTGGAAAGTTACTTGACCCCTTTACTGGTAAGTTACTTGACCCCTTTACTGGTAAGCTACTCAAACTCTTTACTGGTAAGTTACTTGACCCCTATACTGGTAAGTTATTTGACCCCTTTACTGGCAAGCTACTCAAACTCATTACTGGTAAGTTACTTGACCCCTTTATTGAAAAGTTACTTGACCCATTTACTGGTAAGTTAATTGACCCCTTTACTGGAAAGTTACCAGATCCCTTTACTGGTAAGTTACTTGACCCCTTTACTGGAAAGTTACCAGATCCCTTTACTGGTAAGTTACTTGACCCCTTTACTGGAAAGTTACTTGACCCCTTTACTGGTAAGTTACTTGACCCCTTTACTGGTAAGTTACTTGACCCCTTTACTGGTAAGTTAATTGACCCCTTTACCGATAAGTTACTTGATTCCTTTACTGGTAAGTTACTTGACCCCTTTACTGGTAAGTTACTTGACCCCTTTACTGGAAAGTTACTTGACCCTTTTACTGGTAAGTTACTTGACCCCTTTACTGGTAAGTTACTTGACCCCTTTACTGGTAAGTTATTTGACCCCTTTACTGGTAAGTTACTTGACCCCTTTACTGGAAAGTTACTTGACCCCTTTACTGGTAGGTCACTCGACCCCTTTACCGGTAAGGTACTTGACCCCTTTACTGGTAAGTTACTTGACCCCTTTACTGGTAAGATACTCAACCCTTTTATGGGTATGTCACTCGACCCCTTTAATGGTAAGTCACTCGAACCCTTTACTGGTAAGTCACTCGAACCCTTTACTGGTAAGAACTGTTAAGTCGAACATTCCATATCATCAAGTTTTTTCAAGTTTGTAGAAAACTATTCAGATTTTGTATTTTTTTTTTTTTTTTTTATTATTTAAAGCCAATGTACAGTATATAAATAATGGTTTCAGCTTATATTTGTCACAATGTTATTGAGCTATATCATTGTGTGTCTTCAGAGCAACTAATAAAGTATTCCAAGCAACTTAATAAGGCGTAAATAACTCGATCTTGTTGAGAAGTTAATCTCGCTCTGGAAGAGAAGAGAGTTTGTTAGCAATGATCTGACTTGTTATATGCTAGGGACCAATAATTTAACAAGGGATCAGTAATTTAACGTTATTGGACATTTTCTCTCTTTCAATTAGTAGGCAACCACACTTACACACCGCGATATTGACATCTGAACAAAGCTCTGGTATATCAATACTAATAATTGCAGACTTTTTCCAAGTCAAAACCTTAAATTTGTCCTTGCTTGCTCACGGCAATCGGCAATTCTCTAATAACTCATTTCAGAAGAAATAGAACTATTTGAAAGAAATAATTTCAATGAAAAGAAATAACAAAAAAAATATCTGAAGGACAAATAACGACATATATCGCTGCATACTTAGTCAATGCCGCTGGCAATGAAAGAAGCCATTCAAGGAACCAGTTGAAATAAGCTATTACCAAAGAGGTGCTAACATGTAAATCGTCTGCTCAATGTAAGGACACTGTCTCTAGTTCTTTATCTACAGACAGTTACATTAGTTTTGCATTCACTCCTTGAAAAATCAAGAATTGCAAACAAAATATTCCACGAGAGGGCAATATGCCTCTGGCAGAGAAATAAAGTAAACCGTTGCTCAAGTGCTTTTAATACAGACAGATCAATTGTTGAGCTATATGCTTCCTCTGTTTGGAATACTGTATTTTTTTCTAATAAACTAACGACCATACTATTATACTCTCCGAACTTATTTTGTGATTGGCTGGTTGGTGGTTTGAATGGTGTTTAATGTTGTTTTCAGCATATTTGAGACTATACATAATGGTCTATTTTTAGTGGTGAAGGCAGACCACCCACTTTTTCCTGGGTAAGAATCAACACTTTCTCACAAGTCGAGCTCCCAGTGAGAGTCGAACCTGCAGCGGTAAGAGGCAAACATTTTGTGGTGAAAGGTGGACATTTTAAGACTCATTTAGCCTCAAATAAATGCCTATCCTCTTATTCAATAGAATAAACCGTAATAATGGTGGTAAAATTCAATAATCGACTGATGCTCAATCTAATTTAAAGTCTGTTTGCGTTGAAAACATTAGGGAGTTTCTTTATTGTTTTCTAGGTAACAGAGATGAACAAAGAACCAATTTTGGAAACTACGAAATTGGCACATGCACTGGCTCTGAAGTGTTAACCGAAATATTACTTTCGGTAGGCTACCATAAAGTTATATTATAAGATATATACAGGCTGGGGTTTTATTTTGGAAAAACAGATTTCCACTCTTCAAAAAATCTATACTCTAATAACTGCACATGTCCTTTTTCAGAAAATGACATGATTCTGATAAACATACAGGCTTTATAAGAGCAAATATTGTAATTATGGTTTTCTGAACCATAATTTAGGCAGGAAGAAACAAAGGAGTGTCCATATTATACTCTAGATAGAGGACAAGAAGCATTCCCATAACATAGCAAATATTACTGCACTTGTTTTTACCAGAAATAGAAATAATCAAAAAAAGTATTCCAATACTAAACATATCATTTTGAGTGGTGACCGCGAAACTGTTGTAACAATATATACTTTGGAAAAAAAGAAACGCAACTCAGGAATTTTCGCTATATAATCTATATACTGCACACAATTCCATCTTAGAATATTTCAAAGAATTTTACAAAAAATAAGGGTTGCTACTAGTTAGAGAAAGAACAAAACTGAGCTGTTGTGTTTTTTTAATCACAGTACACCTTGTAACACGAAATTTAGAAATTAACGTTAAAATTCCGATTTGAAAATCTGAGCCATTTCAGTATAATACTGTATTGGAAATGTAAAGAGATTGCAAAATGTTACATCCTAAGTTTGCTCATTTGCTTGAGCCAAACACGTACTCTATCAATAAGGAAACTTTGAAGGGATAACATTTGGTGTGTTCTGTGTTGTTTTAGTCTTTTTGCTGAAAGGAAAGATCTTATTAATGTAGCCATGTACCATTCGATTAACAACAGCCTATTATATATACACTATATATAGCGGAAATTCTCGAGTTGCGTTTTTACTTTTCCATTAGCCCTTAATCCACTAAGCATGATTATAATAGCCTTTGCGTCCATTGTAAACCCAGATCAGCCTGCAAGTAACTCGCAGGCTGTTCAGGGTTTACAATGTCCTGCTGCTGATCAGTCATTTTCCCCAAAACACCCCTTTGTCACATAAATGGACTGGTCTTAATTCAAAGGAAGAACAGTCCATTATATATATGTAGCGGGTTAAGGGTTAGTATATAAACATATAAGAACAAGATACCATAGTTTCCATATGCACTAACAGACATCGTGATACCAATTAATCCCCTTACAGTATAAAGCCACTAATTATTGAACTTCTCTCTGCTCTCTATATGTTGACGACTTTGTTATATGTTATCGTGCAAAAAACATGAACACTATTGAGAGACAACTTCAACAATGTCTCAATAAACTTCAGACCTGGTCGGATGAAAATGGTTTAAAATTTTCTAAATCTAAAACTAATAGTATGCATTTTTGTCAACTACGTAAACATCATGAAGACCCTCATCTAACAATGGATGGGTTACCAATACCAGTAGTGGAAGAGACAAAATTTCTTGGTCTTATTTTCGACCCTAAATTAATGTTTATACCACACCTTAAATACTTAAAGGCCAAGTGCCTTAAGAGCTCTTAATTTACTTAAAGTTGTTGCAAACACTAACTGGGGAGCGGATCGTAAAGTCCTTTTACAACTTTATAGATCTCTTATCAGATCCAAGCTGGTCTACGGCTCAATAGTATATGGATCGACTCGTAAGTCATACTTGCAGATGCTCGATCCTATACATAATCAAGGATTACGACTCGCCTTAGGTGCCTTTCGTACATCACCAGCCGAAAGTCTATACGTTGAAGCTAATGAACCATCACTATCTCATAGACGGGACAAATTAGCCCTTCAATATGCCATTAAATAAAAATGTAACCCTTCAAACCCAACTTTCAATAATGTTTTTAATCCGAGTTATGAACCTCTTTTTGATCGAAAACCGAAGGCCATTCGACCATTTGGTCTTCGTATTAAACCAATATTAAGAGACACTGAAATCGACCTAAATTTGATTGCCAAGTACAAAGTACCACAAATTCCACCGTGGACTTTGGAAACATCAACAATTATTTTCGATCTTTGTAATAGTAACAAATCCAGTACAGACCCTACTGTATTCAAAGGCAAACTTAATGAAATTAAATTGAAATACAGTAACTTTCAACATATATACACAGATGGTTCTAAAGATGGAGATAAGGTAGCTGCAGCAGCTGTTGTTCACAAACACAGCATAAAGAGCCGCCTGCCCGACAAGGCCTCTATCTTTTCAGCTGAACTTAAGGCAACTGAACTTGCCTTAAATTATATTCATGAATCTGAAGATGACCATTTTGTAATCTTTTCTGATTCCCTTTCATCTCTTCAAGCACTGGGTAATATGAAACATGATAACCCAGTTGTGCTTCAACTTTTAGAAAAGTACAATTCTCTTATAATGTTATTATTTTCTGCTGGCTTCCAAGCCATGTAGGATTACGTGGTAATGATAGAGCTGATAGTGCTGCTAAGGCAGAATTAGATTTACATATATCTAATACCAAATTACCTTATACTGATTTTAAAAGTTGTATTAACACATATATCCGTAACTCTTGGCAAACCGCTTGGGATTTGTCAGTTAACAATAAAGTCCATTCAATTAAACCGTTACTCGGAGAATGGCGTTCTTCTAGTAGACCCATTCGTCCAGAGGAAGTTGTCCTAGCCCGGTGCAGGATAGGGCATATACGTTATACTCATTCATATATTTATTACAAGGTGAGCAATTACCAGAATGTATACCCTGCTTTGCACCGTTAACGGTCAAACACATATTGCTGGAATGTGTAGACTTTGATCCTATACGTCAAACGTACTACAATGTTAATACTATGAGCAAGTTATTTAATACTATAGATTTTAGTCTAGTTTTAGATTTCCTGAAGGAAGTCGGACTATATAAATCATTATTATATATTCTTGTATAAATTTACTTCTTTATATACCCGTTTTTGGGCATTCGTGATTTACGTATATAATTTATATTACTACCATTTCATCCCTTACTTGTAAATAGTTTTATCTTTATATATTTACATTAATTTTTAATTAATCCTTCATTTCTTCATCATTCATCAGTTTTTGCGCACAATATGACCTATTTATGTGTTGACGTGCCGTAAAACACCATTCATTCATTCATTCTCTCTGTAATAAACAAATCGGCAACATCATTTGTCACTCCCTTAAGCCAGTTCGCAATAATACGCTCAGTTTATTGAGGTTATTGTGAAACACAAAGATGTCTGGCAATTCACAATGAAGAAAATGTCTTCACGAACACACTTTCAGGAAGAATGTGTTTCTCTCTTGTCCAATTTACTCGCTTTATTCCCACCTCAAAATATACATTTCCAAAGCCAATGGAATTCATGCAACAATTGACAAGGGCATTTTAGATCAACAAATATACAGTACAACAGTGAGAAGTTACATAATTATAGATGACAAACATAATGGTTGAGGTTTCACCATGTCTGGCGGTGAGACACCCAAAAGTGAGAGAAATTCCCAAAAATGAGAGAAATTAATCTTTATTATGGTAAAATGGGCCGAGAAAGCATTTGTGCCTATGTGCATGCCCTTTTTATATTGAAAACTTATGCACTCCATATTCCCAAATCATGGATTCGACTCTCTGTGGGTATGTACATTTTGCTAAAACATCTAAATGGGCGAAACTAAAGATTGACACTTCAAGAGATATAGGTCACATTCAACATACAGGCAATGGCTGCCCTGGACAGGCTACTTATTCAAATTCATCCAGCAAATGACCAGTGTAAATTAAAGAATAATAATAGAAAGGTAAAAGAAGCATAACTCACCCGCTAAGGACACCAAGAACAAGGTTGAGAACAAAAAAAGATCCGATTATTATGAGACTAGCAAAATATATCCAAGGCCACTCATTCCCCATTGCATCATTTATCTGGAATGGAAAATACATATTTTTTTAAATATGAAATGCAAAAATCCAAGGCCACTCACTACCCATTGCAATCTGAAATGGAAAACAACAAAATGTATGCTTTTCAGAAAATGCAAAATATCCAAATAGATCCAAAGTCGCTGACTGCTCAATGCATCATTTATCTGATATGGAAACTTGGGAAGACCACGGTCAAACATAGCAAAAGTAGGTGACCTTTATTTCAGAGAAAAGTAGGTCATAAAGGTGCTAAAGTTGGTACACAAAAGAATCCCACTGAAGAAATGAAATGAAATTCGGACCACAAAAAGAAGACAAGAACAGGACTTTCACGGACAATTTGACATGACCTATATTTCAAAGAAAGTAGGTCACACAGATGCAAAAGTTGGTATGTGTACTGTTGTGTTTTGGTAATATTACATTTTATAGATGTATTATATGAATATGCTTTTTATGCAATCTTTGTGTGAAAGTATTGAACGTTCCATATAACCTTGCATACAGCGTGTAACACAAGCCGGGCTAGTGTGTGATCTGATACTCTATGCAGTGTATTCTATACTGGTCACACAGAGGTGTTTTGGGTAGTTCTTACACGGTGTTTACACGGGGTGTAATTGAGGAGACTATGTAGTCCTTTAAACAAAGGCAGGTCAAACTCGGGTTAACACATGATGTGTTGGGGAAGATTCACTTCCTTATAAGGGGCTTGTGTTTACACATGTACATTACACAGTGTTTACACGGGGAGATTGTGTAGCCTTTAGACAAAGGAAGGTCAAACTCGGGTTAACACATGATGTGTTGGGGATGATTCACTTCCTTATAAGGGGCTTGTGTTTACACGTGTGTAGGGGGTTGGTGTTACACATTGTAGTGGTATAAAAGGTGTGGCTCAGAGATATTGGGGATCTTTTGGCATTATTTTCGGCTTAGAACACTTCATATAAGGGGAACTTCAAAACATCAAATTATTTTAAAACGTGAAATGGGACTTTGAATAAAGTGAGAAAGTGACAATGTAATTGAACATTCTAATGTTGGTATATTATGAACATTGTACTAATTGATTGATTGAATTGGATTTTATAGTCGCACCAACAGCTGTCATATGGCGACTTTCCAGCTTCCATTGGTGGAGGAAGACCCCAGATGCCCCTCCGGGCAATTTTCGTGCACGGGAGGGCACCTGGGTAGAACCACCGACGTTCCGCAAGCCAGTTGTATTAATTGAAGAAATATATATAAATTCGTGTTGTAAAGAATATATGACTTTGTGTTTCGTTATATCATAATTTGTTAACTCGGTCACAAACTACCAGCCGTAAAGACATTAACAAATTCATAGGATTGTAAAGAGGCGGGTATGAATAAATGAACACCGTTATTAAATTATACAACACTAGTTGCAAATGGAGAAAATACCCGCTGGTAAAAATTACAACAGTACCATGTACCATGTCAGGTAGATGAGAGGAACAAACTGATGATCATAAAAGTAGCACATCCTACACAAAATAGGCGAGTTATTTAAACGAAAAAAAGTCTGGACAGATTTATGCACAGATGCCAAAGTGATACATAACACAAGCTCACTTGAACTGCACTAGACAATAACAACATAATATATCTGAAATGGAAAATATCAAAAACATTCCAAGGCTACTCAATACAGAGATTTAATCATTTATCTTAAATAGAAAATAGCGAAAAAACAATACATTTTTCTGGGGGAAAGGAGTATCAGGACATTGTATTTCTGCCTGAAAAATCACCTTTTCATATTGTGTAGTGTTGGTGATAACTAAGGTTGCCAGTTACCCCCAACAGAGACAAGGCAACACTAAACAACATTGTGTATCATAATGGCTGCCCTGGATTCAAGCCTCTTAACCAGACTGCATTCAGCCTTCACATCATTGTTCTTGAATATGTAATATGATACTGAGATGCTGACAGTGACAGAACCTGATTCAGAAGTTCAGTGTCAATTGACATTTAAAGCTTTCAAAAAATCTTGCAGCAGACAACATGTCTTTATGGAGGGAACCAATATAGTAAGTTGTGCAGAAATGGAGACTATTCAAATGTGTTTACTGCTAATTCGCACAGTGATTTCATCAGGTAGATGTTTGAAAATTACTATGCACACAAAGTGAAATTATCAGATCCAGATCTGCTTTCATTTATTAGCATGCCTACAGCAGACGACATGTCTTTAAGGAGGCAACCAATGTAAATTGACATTTAAAGCTTTCAAAAAATCTTATACAGTCTTGCAGCAGACAACATGTCTTTATGGATGCAACCAATATGGTAAGCTGTACAGAAATACAGCCTGTTAAAATGTGTTTACTCTTAATCTGCAGCAGTGATTTGATAAATTAGGTGCTTGCAAACTACCCACTAAGTGAAATTCAATAAATGCAGATTTATTATAACGATTTAAATGATTTAAACATTGTGGAAGATGTTACAGGGCGATAAGTCAATATTTTACATAAACTGCAATCGTGAGTTTTCATTAGCTGGCCATATTCAGTATTGAATGACAAAATATAGAGCAAAAAAACGCACTATTTATTGTTATTATAACATAACTCCAGACTCGCATATCAATAACACACCTAAGTGAAATTATCTTGGAATAATGCACTAGCAGATTCAATTCTGCCATTAATATTCAAGAGCATGGACATATGCAAACTTGGCTGATATAAACATTCATGAATAAGTTATTTGAAGACACTTGATCCATAATTGCGATGACAGACCATCTACAAAGTTACTATAGCAACGGTCCACTGCATTGCTTTGGGAGAATGTTCAGGATTTTTTAGAACAAGAAAGAAACACGAGGTGGCTTGAACATAAAGGAGATGCTCCACTTGTTAAGTCTGAAAATAAGAGAAATTTGAAAAGTCAAGGTAGATTGCTAACAAGTTTAATTTAAATACAGGGAGTTGTTTCTGAGAGGAGGTTGTTTTTTGTGAAATTTCAAAGCACAGACGAACAAAATCCTTTCTTGCAAAAGAAGCCAGTACAGCTATTTATATACATGTAACTTATTTCAACATGCATCACCATTCTCTCCATCATCCTGCATGGGCATTCCATTCTCTAAGAATATAAAATTACATATTATCTATAAAGTTTAATAAATTCAATATTAAATAGGTAAGAATGTGGGATTTTATTTATCACATAACTCTTGCAGTGCCACATAACATACATGTATTAATGTAGTCACCTATTTATGTTCATTTGATCTTGTACCGCACTGAGCGACAGAACTGCCTAGTTGAATCCCGTAACCCCTGAATTATCGGTTTCGGTTCATTTCCAGTATCCAGTTATTTTATTGGTTACGTAAATCAACAAGGTAATTCAGAATGGAAAAGACCATGTGATGATTCGCCGACCTTCATTTGCATATTTATTACACAAGTGTATTATGATATTTATGTTGTGCTTTTATCACGATCCCACACCACACGTTATGTGATAAATACAGATATGGTATGATGTAAGTCCAGTCCTTAATAGTAATTCACTAACCAACTTATACTTACTTTACAATATAGTTACACTGATCCCACACCATATGGTAATGCAGTGAAATATGTGTGTCATCATAAGGTTTGTAATTAATCCGACTTAATGCCTTTAAACAGTAATAAATACTTACACTATATAATACATCCGTCCAGCCCTCCATAGTAATGCATTGAAACACTGTTAACATGGCTAGCCCAAAGTGATCGAAGTTGGTAATTCCCATGTTGGGTCCTTCCCAACCATCCTTACACACATGACCTTCAGCTGCATTACACTGGTACCCCTTCCCCGACATGGCACATGGAGACTCATCCCCATATTCATCTGAAATATATAATATGCAAATATAGATGGAAGTAACCCACATTTGACCCAAGAAAGATATGCGCCTATTGCATTCGACCTCTAGTTGCTATTTGCATTTATCATATATTTTACCACAGCTAAATTATGGTTTGACCAAAGTTGATATTGCTCGTGCTGTAGTCAAGTGACCTTTATTAGACACGAATGGACAGTTCAAGAACTCACCCGTTTCATCTACATACATTTGCTGTAGTCAAGTGACCTTTTTTTTTATATGAATGAACAGTTTAGGAACTCATCTGTACCTTTTTTATTGCACATGCTGTAGTTAAGTGACCTTTATTTAATATGAATGGACAGTTCAAGAACTCACCCGTTTCATCTACATACATGTGATGTA
This sequence comes from Cyrtodaria siliqua, assembly GCA_037043455.1. NCBI lineage: Eukaryota > Metazoa > Mollusca > Bivalvia > Adapedonta > Hiatellidae > Cyrtodaria > Cyrtodaria siliqua. Next base: position 22,937 of record JAWPHD010022245.1, read on the forward strand.
GTCAAGTGACCTTTATTTGATACGAATGAATAGTTTAGGAACTCACCTGTACCTTTTTTATTGCACATGCTGTAGTCAAGTGACCTTTATTTAATATGAATGGACAGTTCAAGAACTCACCCGTTTCATCTACATACATGTGATGTAGTCAAGTGACCTTTATTTGATACGAATGGACAGTTTAGGAACTCATCTGTACCATTTATATTGCACATGCTGTAAGCAAGTGACCTTTATTTTTATATGAATGGACAGTTTAGGAACTTTTCTGTACTTGTTTATATTGCACGTGCTGTAAGCAAGTGACCTTTATTTTTATTTTATATGAATGGACAGTTTAGGAACTCATCTGTACCATTTATATTGCACATGCTGTAAGCAAGTGACCTTTATTTTTATATGAATGGACAGTTTAGGAACTCACCTGTTCCGTTTATATAGCATGTGTTGTGTAGTTTCCCTGAGAAGAGTTCTAGACCAACTATCGCATATATGATGATAACGAATATGACAAGTAGAGCAATGTGTAATAAAGGCACCATCGCACGCAGAATGGAATTGAGTACAACTTGGAGACCTGAAAAACAGAAAATATGCAATTTAAGAACATTTCTATATCAAACAATATAATCATATTTCAAAATGAATTGAAATAAATTTGGTTTTACAGCGCACCAGCACAAGGACAGTTACATGGCACGAAACAGAAATAAGCACGCCAGGCTTATCCTCTATTTACATCGAGGTCCTAGAACCTTTAAACATGCAGAGTTGCTGCAAATTCCATAGCAGACACTCCATTTATGATGGAGCCATGATTACACTCGCAGGGTCATGATAAGGACCTTTAAAAAGCTTCACAAAAAAAAGACAAAATGAACATGACCTACCCCTCTGCTTCCATCGGCATTTTCAGCGGTCCTACTCTATACCTGGTAACCACAAAAACTTACAGCTCTTTTTTTCCCATTGATGCTATACAAATACCTTGTCAATTTTTTATTGTACACGTTTTATTTACCTAACCTTTAATACAGTTGAGCTTGAGAAAACGACAAAACTGTTCCCATAAAAATGTGCTTGATTTGTAAGTGAGCACGTGTTGATTCTTAAGGACACCGGGAAGCATACAGTACTGGTTCTACCACGTAAAAAGTGCAAAGTCTGCCTCCACCACGAAAAAATCGACAATCATATATAACCTAAAATGTGAAAACGACTTAAAACATCATTCAACAAACCATAAAAAACGGAGTTGTGACCTTGACCTTTAACCTACAGCCCATAAATGTTAAACCATTCAATAAAGACACTGGGTAATGGCGTAATGGTAGTAGTTCGCATGCATGAGGTCATGGGTTCAATCCCCAGCCGGGTCATACCAAAGACTTCATAAAAACGGATATTCATCTTTTTTCAGTAAATAGAAAATGCCAAGTGTAGCATAAATTTAACTGAAAATCCCTATATATAATGGCCGATTATAATATAGCATCCATAGGTGATTATGACATGATAACGAGCATCACTACATAATAGGCAATACTGTGAAACTATCCCCAAGTGGTTATACAACAGACACAAAGATGGATCAAACACTGCATGTCTCTTCAGTCAATTTAATTATAATGGACAGTGTCGAAATGTCTCCAGTGTAATGGAGGTCTGAAAATCAATTCCAGAACATGGACTACAGTGAGGCCTCTAGTGATGATATTACCCCACCCATAATCTGATATATTATTATACATATGTGGAATGTTTGCGATACTAGTGATGAGAAAAAGTAGATTCTTACAGATGGTGGGAGGTATACAGTGCTGGTTCTACCCAGGAAAAATGGGACGGTCTGCCTCTACCACAAAACATCGACCATCATATATGGCCTAAAATGTGCTAAAAATGACGTAAAACACCATTCAAACAAGCAAACAAACGAGACTAGAGATGGTATTACCCACCATACTCTTATATATGTGGACTAATGTTTGCACTGTTATAAACATTCTGAAAATCAATTCCATAAATTGTATAGATCTTACATGAGTGCTCGTTTAATATTGAATTATAAACAAGCTCAATCCAATTATATGATGCGAGGCTCTGAGGAATAAATTCCATATTTAACAGGCACGTATGTGAGATTCTACTTATTAAATAACTAAAACTACAGACACAGATACCCCCGCTATAACATTTATTTTGTGAATTTTTACCATTCCAAGAGGCATAACTCTGGAAGTACTGGGCGATCGGGCCTTTTTGCCCATATACAATTTGACCAAGTTTGAAGAAAATTGGATAACAATCACCCAAGTTAGAATGTGGATACCATTAATTTCGCGATTTTTTACTATTCCAAGGGCCATAACTCTGGAACTACTGGAAAATCGAACTCGGCCAAGACATTGTGCCCATATACAATTTGACCCAGTTTGGAGAAGATTGGATAACAATTACCCAAGTTTGAGTGTGGACACCATTAATTTCGTGATTTCTACTATTCAAAGGATCATAACTTTGGAACTACTGGGGCGATGGGGCTGATATTGAACTTGGCCGAGACATTGTGCCCATATACTATTTGACAAATTTTGGAAAAGATCTGATAACAATTAGCTAAGTTAGAGTGCGAACATCGTTTTTGCATGCACGCACAGACAGGCGTAACATTACTTATATATTTATACTTATAGAAAAACTTTAAACAAAAGGAGGGGGAAAATATATTCTTTTAGGTGAGATATATTACAAGAGAATGTATACATGGTAATGTGTTTGCAAAGT
>JAWPHD010022246.1:0-25723 GCA_037043455.1 Cyrtodaria siliqua
TATTCGTAATTATCCATTGCAGAGATGTTGAGATTTTATCTTATTCTCAGTAGGTGATAGCATTAGTGTTACTCGGTTTTTATCCTTAGGTTCTATAGTAAAATAAACATTTTTGGCAGAGTAAAAATACGATAATTTTCAAGATTTTGATTTTTTAAAGATACATATATTGAATGTTCATGAACTATGCAGGGTTTTAAAGGGAGTACATCAGGATTTTCATGGGGGTCTAGGTGTCCGACTTAAAATTGAAACATATTAATATTTTCTATTCTACATGGCCAAAACATAATGAATGAGCCTAAATATTATACCTTATTTGCAAAGAAATTCATTCTGCACAGTAATACGTGCTAACCTAGGTGACGCACCAGGGTTAATTTCAGCATTTTACGTCCGATTCCGTCCTAGCTATATGGTGTTTTCAAAGTTTAGACATTAACAAAATGGTTCTAACATCATATTTTGATTGATATAAGTGTTTTATCATGAACTGGAACAATTTTATAATTTAAGATGTTTCCAGAAAAATCCTGATGTACCCCCTTTAAAAGAACCACACTGTAGATACCTTAATTTTAACAGTAAATGTGGTTGAACAACATGTGTGTCTTCTGTTCCAGCCTATTTGATACGTGATATATAAAAAAAAATCTTATCTTCTATCTAATCATGTTTGTCTTTTTTTCATTGCTTCATTGAGCAGTAGGTGAGCACACTTTATATACTAATTATGAATCAGTGTTGTTACGCATGCTTTCTATTGTCTCACTGTATAATTAAATTATGTATACGAGAAATAATCTTGGACTAATTTCACATTTATCAAACGGATAGAGCGTTTATTTTGTCTAGGTGCTGGAAATTGAGATAAATCATGTCTAACGAGTCTGCAAATCTAGTTACTGTATATAGTAGGAGCGTCCGCTTTTGAAGGCGCGACTCTATTATTAACGGTAGTAATGGGAAATTGGTGAAGATAACGCCAGCAGGACTGAAATTCTATCCCATTTTAGCAATACTTTATAAACCCAATTTATCACTTATATCTTCTAAAATCAGTTCATCTTTTACAGAAGAAACGTTACACTGCTAAACATCCTTAAGTCTTAACGGTTTTATTACAAAAACTTATAATTTTGATCATTTGATGCAAGTTGATTAATTGTTTCTTTTTCTACTTGAGGAAACACGCCATACGTGTCCTGGGGTGACCGCCGTGGGGGCCTATTGTAACATTTATATTAATTAAAATTGGAACCAACCCGTTGATCTTAACATGACTCCCAATTGTGTAGTTTTTCGCGTCTGTCTGGACCAACGCTTCGGGGGCAGTTACGTCTGGTTTTCAAAGATTTCCGGGCTTTAATTGACTCCAGTCAGTCCAGAAGAAGTTTAGTCAATAACGATACAAAAGCCTGTTAACAATGCACTAATGTTATGTTTAAGTATAACAAGGGCCACATTTCTGGAGTGACTAATCCGATCTCGATTGTTTTCAATGTATGATATATTGTATAAATATAAATTACCTAAACAAGTTTGGTAAATGTGACATCAAAAATAAAATGAAGGTTCTAGAGTTTGACAATGCATACTATGGCGTTTTTAGTAAAGCAAGGACGGATAGAGCGTTTACTAATTTGATCAAGCCGATGTTCATGCTTTTCCGAACTGGCATTGCAATTAAGATCAAGATCAAGTTTAACAATGTCTAAATGCACTATGAAGGTGCCAGAGTGCTAACAATGCAGAGCATGGTATTTTCATTCAATCAATGGTAATAACTCTGGTGTTGTTAACCTAATTAATCTGTTTTTTTCATTTCTTCGAGCACTTTCATTGATATAAAGATTCTTGCAAAGTCTGTAAAAATGAAATTTAAAGAAAAAGTACTAGATGGTTGACAAAAGATAAAAGTTAATGTACGACGCGTCATCCCATAAGCTGGCCTGGCATTTGGCCAGTAGAACCAGAAAAGGTAAATAATAGGCTACGTGCTGAAAAAGTCACTTGAATTTCTGTTGTCACATACATTGAGTTTGCTTAATGCGCTACAATACCTTTACACGCTACAATACCTTATGTCATGTACTAATAAAACGACTCTGTATTCTTCCAGACAGAACAGTCGCACAAAACAATGTTCGTCTTTAGAACTATATTTAGATGATCTGTTTTACACGTCAAGCTAAATGCATTTCAGCAGAGCACAAATAGAGTTCTGGCATTGATATCGATTTTACCTTGGACAGTCGTTATTCAGTGGAATTGAATCTTGTTTTATGCTTATCTACACATTTTAGAGTCGTCTCGGAGAGAGTGTAAGGATATAAATCTGGAAATTACTCTTACTATCAAATAGATATACGTGCTGGGATGCAGACTGCGATGCGGGATTCCACTGCGATACACCGAACCGTCCGGTTTACGTCATTACGTACGAGGATAAGGGAAATGAAACTAGGTTGCGCCGGTGTGGCATGAACCGGAGTTTATCTGGCATTAATCATAAAGAATTCCGTGATACTCGTTTGTGGGGGGCATTGCTATTTCACCATAAACAATACAATATAGAATGCCTGCAAATCGTTTCTCCTGTATAACATGATATGTATGTTATTTTCACGAGCATATTTTCCTTTCTTTTTCTTAACTAAGTTAACAGGTTGTTTTGCTATTGTATTTATATTAAGTGTTTTTGCGTTCGTTATATGTAGTTTCCACAGCAATGTTTTAACTTTATAATGAATTTCCGCAACTCTTGTCTCAAAGGTAAGAAACAATGTATCTGTTGTAAATATTTCACACACAAAGTGTTATGTATTTAGATATATTCTAGTTTCAACTTTATACTCTCCGTTGTTCACACTGTGAATGTATATTTAGGTACACTTTCCATTTAGCTCCAGACTAAAACGGACGTATCAGAATCTTATTTCGCATACACGTTGCATGGCAACCATATGCGTGGTCATGCGTCTATCTTGGAATGTGAATCTTGAATTTGTATAGTATTGACATGTACTCGCAGTATTGTATTTGCGTTGTATATCTATCATACTTATTTGAAAATGGTTGTATGCTACTTCGACCGATCTTTAGGAAAGTGTCGGTATGTTTTTATACGCCCATCTTAAGACGGGACGTATTATGTCGTGGCGTTGTCCGTCTGTCCGCTGTCTGTCTGTCCGTTAAATTTTGCGATGTCCGCTGTCTAACTCAAACACATATTAACCAATCATTATGAATCTTGGAAATAATATTTATGGGCATAATATCTCAGTCAAGTTCGAAGATCAGCCCAATCTCCCCGGTAACGACGGAGTTATGACCCTGTAATTATTGAAAATCGCCCCGGTAACAAAACACACAATTTTAACGATGTCCGCTCAATAACTTGAGTATTTGTTGTTCAATCTTTATGAAAATTTGGAATAATGTTCATGGATATAATAGCTATAGGTCAAGTTCGGAAACCAGCCATATCGTCCCGGTAACAATGGAGTTCGTATTATGTCGCGGCATTGTCTGTCCGTGCATTAACTATTGCGATGTCCGCGATGAGAATATACAGCGCTGATACTAGCACCTCTGTTACAGAGATCATTTTGGCCAGTTTTTTGGTTTATAGTTCATAGACCGGATACATCGTTTTAGTGTGGATGTTAAAAAAAAATTCAAGACCAGACCTATTTTTACTGAACGTAGTATCTCAGTCTGACGTTTTGTCTAGATTTTTGCGACGCTTGTAATGTTTGTATCTGAAACAAGCGTCGCAGATGATCAAGACTATAAAACATCATGCCCCCAAGAAACATGAAGAAAGATCAAAGCAAGCTTGCTCAGCTGAGAGATCTATAACATGTAACAAGAATCTCTTCGCAACAACAATCATAAAAATTCATACAATCTTTAATCTTAACTATAGGAACAGCTTAAAACCATTTTTCGCCATTCAGTACGCAGAACTTTGATTACACTTCCGGTCATTTATCACAGTTACAAATTATCCACATTCGAAGGGCGTATTTTATGTCCAATGGACACTCTTGTTTAGATTATCGTTGTAAATTTTACCCAAAAAAAGATTAATGTTCATTTATTTCTAAAACAGTTAAATTAAATCTCTTTTGTTATTATTCATTCTTAAATATAAACAATGGCTTTTTCACACGAATATAGAGAAACATCTAAAAAGTAGCCAACATGTATACATGGATTTATATGAACACATAAATTCATGATGTATACAACCGATTAAAACGTATGTTTTGGTCTTATTGACCTTCAACGGGCATGTTTTTAGCAGGGCCTTTTTACCAGTTTTGGGGAAGGGGTCTTTTGGCCTAAATTGGGGAAAAATTCCATGAATGGGGAATGAAAAATATGATTGTCTTCTAGAACATGGTAACAACCCGTCTATGTTTGTTCTGTGGAATCCCTTGCTGTTGTGTCGAGTACTTAGCTTCTGGATTCGTAGTTATCCATGTATCCGTCGGGTGTTTTGAATGCATGGTTTTGGTTGACTGCGTTCTGTCGATGGTACTTTTCCTGTTTCAGGTTTGTATCTACTTAGCAATACTGTATGCACCTGTAACATCACTGGAACTTCTTTCAATGGTATATTCTATTCCTCAAAATAAGTTAAGGACCACACAATGGAACAGTTACAATTACTTAAACTTTAAGATTCTACATTTCTTATTCAAATAAAAAGTTAATACAAGTGTGTAATGTAATAACTGTAAAATAATAATTTGCAAAAATACAGTAAATTGTTGACTTACAACACTTTTAAAAATAGCCAGCAATCTTAACATGGTCTTTAAATTATTTTGAGGAGTATATATAAAGTTTTCATGGCAAGAAGCTTCGTTGCTATGGTTACTGTTGCACTGCAACATTTGTCGTTCCAACACAAAAAAAAATGTGGCAATCTTCAAGTTGAAAAATATGTTTTCGTTATACCGAAACTAAATGAATTATTTATAATATGTTTAGCTATTTAGTGTGATTATTAATTTACGTTTACTTTCCAGTATGGCACTTTTCGTTAATAATCGTGTAAATATGTTAACTAACTGTTAGCACTTAATGTGTATGTACTTTCAGTTGTGTGAATTGGCACTGTGTATTATCAAACGTGTATAGACAGATCACAACCATCCTGCTTTCATAAAGAAAAATGTTGCATAACGAAAGAGAGCATGACTTATTAACATATACTGAAAGGAAAAAGAAACGCATAATGGGTATTTCCGCTATATATTGTATGTTTAATATGCTACTGCTAATCGAATGGTACAGAGCGACATTAGGTCTGTCCTTTTAGAAAGAAGGTTTAAACAGCACCGAATACACCAATGGTTATCCCTTTAAAGTTTCATTATCGACATAATGCGCAATTGGCGCAAGCAGGTGAGCAAACTTAGGCTTTAAATGTTGCAGTATCTTAACAATACTGAAATGGCTTGACTTTTTCAAGCGAAACTTCAACATTTATGAATTTCGTGTAACGAAATATACTTTGATTACAAGGTAGACTACATGACAGAGTTGTTCTTTCTGTAATTAGTTGTAGCCTCTTTTTGTACAAAACACGTTGAGATATCTGGAATATTACGTAGAATTAGATGTATATAATAGTGCAGTATAGGCAATCTTTATGCCCCCGAAAAGGTTTCTGTGGCATATAGTAATCGCACCGTCCGTCTGTCTGTCTGTCTGTCTGTCCGTCCGTCCGTCCGTCCGTCCGTCCGTCCGTCTTCTCTGTCTGTCCGTCCTTCCGTCCGTCCGTCATTCCGCAGTTCGTGTCCAAACTGTACCTTCAAAACCACTGCATGGATTTTTAATTAACTTGGCACAAGTGATCACCATAACAAGACGATGTGTCGCGTGCAAAACCCAGGTCCGTACCTCAAAGGTCAAATGTCACAGTTGAAGTTCATAGGTCAAAAACAGGTACGCAATTTCGTGTCCGGACCGTATTTTAAATAACTTGGCACAAGTGATCACCATAACAAGACGATGTTTCGCGCGCAAAACCCAGGTCAGTAACTCAAAGGTCAAGGTCACACTTGAAGTTCATAGGTCAAAAACAGGTACGCAATTTCGTGTCCGAACCGTAACGTCACTACCCATGCAGGGATGTTTAAATAACTTGGCACAAGTGATCACCATAACAAGACGATGTGTCGCACCCAAAACCCAGGTCTTCAAGGTCGAGGTCAAAAGTCAAATTGTGTCAGGTCAATAACTCTGGCATTCACGGACGGATTTTCAAATAACTTGGCACAAGTGCTCACCACAACAAGACGATGTGTCGCGCACAAAATCCAGGTCCGTGGCTCCAAGGTCAAGGTCATACTTAGAGGTCAAAAGCGACTTCGGGGGCATTTGTCAGTTACAGTGATATTTCTTGTTTGATTGCCCCGTGTGGTTCCCGGGTGCCCCCGTTTGGACACGGGGCAAATAATAGGGCCACTGCATATCCCTTTGGATGGGTAGGCAGAGGAGTATAATCCCCCCAAATTCATGTTCATTTTATCATTTTTTGTTCATGTTCATTAAAGGTCTTCATCATGATCCCTGCATTGTTTCAGGTGCTATCTCGCTCGCATCAAAAGAGCAGTGGCAGAAAAGCAATAAACGTGGCTCCAGCGTAAATTGAGTTTCTACGATAGAATTTGCAGCAACTCTGCAGTTCAGGGTGAGAAGGTTCTAGGCCCATTTTCCATATTTTATCTCGATGTACATGGAAGATGAGCCTGGCATGTTCATGCCTGTTAGGCGCCATATAACCTTTTCATGTGTTGGTGCGCCTTAAAACCCAATTCAATTCAATTCTTGTTTGATTATTCGTTTCTTTTTCCTTTCAGTATATATGATTCACAAGTATGTTACTGTTATGTTTATGGTTTCCTTGCGGACATAATTTTTGCATCTCAATATCAAACACGTAGTTTATACCTCCAAGGACATAATATCCAAATTAATACCCATTGATACGATGCAATTTAATTAATATCCACGCTTTTAAGTCGTCTGACGCGAACGTTTGAAGCTGCACTATATAACCTAGGCCTCCTTTGAGGTTTTCATTCTTGATGTTTAACAGACAAATGAACGGTTATTAATGCAAGAGCAAAAAGCAAGTTTCCGTGCTTTGTATCACGTCTTGTTGTTTCTTTTTTTTGGTATTCTAAGATACAGCATGATCAAACTGCATACCATGTCGAATGAACTCTGCAAATTGAATTGCTTCTTCTACACAATAGTCTAGATCATCTGCGACGCTTGCTCGTTTTCAAAGACTAGAACAGTCCTCCTGAACAAAGTTTGATTTTTGCCGATACACTGGTACGGTTTCTGATTGGCTGAGACAGGAACACCTGCTATCCAAGATATACAGAAAGGCAGAAAGTCAATAAATGTATTAATAAACAAAGACGGTCTATTATATTGACGAACTAAATGCGGAGGGTCAGAAATACTTCAATAAAAAAATAGTTACGGTCACGTGCTTCCAGTTTCAAATTTGTTTCTGCACAAACGGTCAAGACGTTTACAAACAAGCGTTGAAGATGATCAAGACTAGCAACACAAACGTAGGGCCTATATGTGAGTAAATGCCGCTTAGGACTTGAATTAGAACTCGGTGATTGGTCGTAATCTTGTATGTACATACCTTGCTTTTGTTTTTATTGTCTGTCCTGTGAGTAAATGTATTGCCAAATAAAACGTGTTTTCGTCTTACAGGGTATACTAGTATTAATGAAACTATCCCGTCAACAATATCCAAATCCCAATGGCGGGAGGTGTACAGTACTGGTTCTACCCAGGAAAACTGGGTGGTCTGCCTCCACCACAAAAACAAATCGACCGTCATATATAACCTTACATGTGCTGACAATGACGTAAATCACCATACAAACAAACAAACAAACGTCATTTTTAGCACATGTTAAGTCATCCATAAGAATTGACACTTTCTCACTTGACAAGTAGAGCTCCATCCGTAAGAATTGACACTTTCTCACTTGACAAGTAGAGCTCCATCCGTAAGAATCGACACTTCCTTACAGGTCGAGCTCCCAGTGGGATTTCGAACCCGCAGCGGTGAGAGGCGAAGGTTTACAACGCAACGTAAACAACATTCAAATTCAAATAGGAGCCTCGATAAAATGCACTGACGACTAGCGGTAAACCATGCACGTGAACCACTAATATGTCAGTCAATGTTTAATTACACTAAATCAACAGGATGTGCTCGTCTGGTGTAGTCGAAAGTAGCTCTGTATTAAAGAGTGCTAATCTTTTTTTCTTTAAAAACTTTTTTTAGTGCAGTTTCCTGTTATTTTTTGGCTGTAACTGTATTCTGGACATGTTGTTGATATTTGAAAATGCAGCTCATCATGTTTTGACAGTTTTTGATATAAAAATTTGAGAAGTGAAAGTAGACAGGGTATGAAATTGCAAGGGGTAAAAATAGTGTTGACCTTTGACCCGGTGTAAGTATAAAACTGAAGAAATGTTTCTTATTAAGGTATTAAACCCCCTATTTTTTTGTTGATGTTTAATAGCGGACTTATTTGCATGATAAAGTAAGTTTCCCAGAATTCTAACGAGGTTTGAGTTTTTAGCAGGTTGTCAACATTCTAACTTTACTATGGAAGGGCAATGGAGACTCATTTAGGCTATTATAACCTCAACAATGGTGAAAGGGAGACTAGGACTATTAACTTACAAGGACCTGACCATTACGTGGTCCCGCTTTAATTCCATAAAGCGACGGCGACGGGAAAGCTTATATTAGCAGGTTTTATAACGGATATTTCGACAATAAAACAAGTTTAAAAACTTTTTTTTACTAAAAAATGCGATAATCCGTTTAAAATTACATATAAATGTTTGACTTTTACAATATGCAAACGTTTTAAGCCAAATTAGGGTTTTATTTCATACTCCAACCAACCCCGTTTTCGCTTCTTGGAGAAGGGGTTGGATGGGGTATGAAAGTTAATACTCGGACCACGTAATGGAGTTGAAATAACGTCTTTCATAAAAACTGTATTTATTTCTACTCAATAAAAAAAGCGTAACGACTATTTTATTGAAACGGTCACAGGTAAAGGTGGTTTACACGGAAATGGAAATATAAACATGATCTTAAATTTAAAAAAAAAACGCTTCTCATATAAATAGAGGATATTCGTTGTTTTGGAGTGAATAACATATTTTATTTCATCGAGAAGTGAGAAACTTGATATTTTCACGAATGCGAAGCATTCGTGAAAATATAAAAGTTTTCTCACTTCTCGATGAAAACTTGATATTTTCACGAATGCGAAGCATGAGTGAAAATATAAAAGTGTTCTCACTTCTCGATGAAATAAAATATGTTATTCACGACAAAACAACAAATTTTATTTTATTTTATGATTTTACAATTTTTTGTTTAGGAAAACTATGGTAGAACAACAAAAGTAGTCCCGGCAGCTATTGTGAAATAAAGCTCTGTATTCCACAGTGTGAAATAACACTTTTATTTCACTGATAAAATACAGTATTTCATTGCATATCATAAAATAAATACTCTTTATTTCTTATATTCTATAAATATATATTAGACGGAACACGTACACATTTGTACTTTACATCTGTTTAAATATATATACAGTTTGGGAGGTTGCAAAAAATGCAAGTAATGCAACGGGACGCCAGAAGTTTTTAGAAATAAAAATCACGATTGCCACGTGTAGCTTTAAGAATATAGAGCAAGGCTGAGTAACGTACATCTAAATGCGCTTGTGGAAATTCTGGCAACTAAATTAGTATTTGCTAATTGCATGATTGCATAACAGTCTGTGATTGAAACGCTTGGATGAAACAAGTATCAAAACAGCGCGCATTAGCAACATTCGCATTTTTACATTTCAAAATATTCGCAGACACCAGGTGTGCACAAAAGTCCAAACCAAAAACTTCATGAACTTTAAATCTGATCTTTCAAACCATAATATATGTGTACCGTACGTTTATAAAGGTGGCATATAGACACAAATCGGGTATAAAATACAAACCAACCATCCACTGTTCACCAAGGCTTAAAAGAAAAAAGTGTTTGTTTCCGCTAACCCGACCAACCCTATTATTTAGCCGCCGACCCTAACTTTTTTTATCGCAAAAATTAAAAAAAATTAAAAAAATATATTATTTTTTTTTATATGTTGAACCCATGAACCAAGGTTTCTTATGGAGATACAAAATAAAAAAATAAAAATATTCCTCCAGTTAGATTTGAACCCACGACCCCTGGGGTTTCCAGTGTACATTACCAAATATTGAAAACTTAAAGGGCCATAACCATGTATTATCTGGGTAGTAATACCTTCCCCAGTATTTTTTATCATATTTAAAGTGTTTTTCATTAACAAAAATAAGGTCATTAATAATAAAAAATAAAAAAAATAAAAACGTTTTGCCTACCTACCTACCCTATTTTTTCTGAAGCCGTTAGCGAAACAAACCTTTTTTTTTCACCTAACATGAACTTATGTTTTCATAGTAAATTAGTTTCTATTTTCACGGCCCTGATGTTTTCAATGGTTTTTATATATATTAAGACTATTTCATTTTTGTTATTAGTTAATATCGAATATTTATTAAATCCAAGTAAGAAAAATAAAATGTATTCACTCGAACTGCGCACTCGTGAACAGCGATTATTAAATGAATTTGTTTATATTCACGACTTTTTCCACGGGAAGGTAGATGCAGACGATTGAAAACACAACACAAGTCCGTTCGAGTGAAAGAAATACTGAAAATCGAACCAGCCCGCTCAGTCATGTTAACATATATTGCATATGCTTTTCTTTATCAGTTAAATTTTCTTCCAGGATTATTTCAAGAAAATAACTTAATTTAAAGATTTTTTTGTGATAATTAATTTCCAGAAATCTCAATCCTATCTGTCCAATCGTGTGTGTAATTTCTCGTTTAAAGTTTATTTTGTGTCGTAGTGTTAGTATTGAATGTTTCAGCATGAAATGTTTCTGTACATTGCTTTTTTAATCAGGGTCCGTTTATTCCACTTAACCGAATTCCTTAATTTCACATAACCAGTTTCACTTAGCATGGTCCTTTAATCTAACTTAATTAAGCGATTCTGTGGTCGTGATAGTAAATACGCTGCGTCTAAAGCGGTATCACCTCTCACCGCTGTGGGTTCGAATCCCCACTGGGATTTCGACTTGTCAAGTGAGTGTGTCGGCTCTTACGGGTGGTGGGAGGTTCTACCAGGAAAACTAGTATGGTCTGCCTCTACCATAAAACAAATCGATCGTCATATATGGCCTAACGTTTATAAGATAAAAACGAGGTAACCAGCACATAGCGTGCTTTTCCGACTATTCTTCTGCAGTTGTCATTCTCCAAGATGTACTAGTTATCGGACTTGGTCTTGATAAGCAGATGCAGGGAGGCAACTCTGTTTCGGTTATCTGGAGTTGTTTCATGATAGTTATCTCTCTTTGGTGCGTTGGAGCTCTATTCATATCGGATTTCGACGCAACACAAATGTATCTTCTTATTTAATTATATGTAGATACATCATTTTTGCATTGAACCTTCGACATGTACTAGCAGAAATGAGTTATTGACCACAGCTCCAACGATCGCTTAGAATCCGGGAACCTGCTCTGCTCTTACTTATGTTCTTTAACGTGCTCGGAAAATTGACTCCATATGACATGATACCCGACACAACTAACCTTTGTAAATGACCACTTAGCTATGACCACTTAGCACATGCCCGACACAACTATCCTTTGTAAATGACCACTTAGCTATGACCACTTAGCACATGCCCGACACAACTAGCCTCTGTAAATGACCACTTAGCACATGCACGACACAACTAGCCTCTGTAAATGACAACTTAGCACAGCCCGACACAATTAGCATTTGTATATGACCACTTAGCACAGCCCGACACATCTAGCCTTTGTATATGACCACTTAGCACATGCCCGACACAACTTGCCTTTTTAAATGACCACTTAGCACATGCCCGATACATCTAACCTTTTGTATATGACCATTTAGCAAATGCCCGACACAACTAGCCTTTGTAAATTACCAAATAGCACATGCCCGACACATCTAGCCTTTGTAAATGACCAAATAGCACATGCCCGACACAACTAGCCTTTGTAAATGACCAAATAGCACATGCCCGACACATCTAGCCTTTGTATATGACCACTTAGCACAGCCCGACACATCTAGCCTTTGTATATGACCACTTAGCACAGCCCGACACATCTAGCCTTTGTATATGACCACTTAGTACATGCCCGACACAACTAGCCTCTGTAAATGACCACGTAGCACAGCCCGATACATCTAGCCTTTGTATATGACCACTTAGCACATGCCCGACACAACTTGCCTTTTTAAATGACCACTTAGCATATGCCCGACACAACTAGCCTTTGTAAATGACGACTTACCACATGCCCGATACATCTAACCTTTGTATATTACCATTTAGCAAATGCCCGACACAACTAGCCTTTGTAAATGACCAATTAGCACATGCCCGACACAACTAGCCTTTGTGGAAATTACCACTTAGCACATACCCGACACATCTTACCTTCGTATATGACCATTTAGCACATGCCCGACACAACTAGCCTTTGTAAATTACCACTTAGGACATGCCCGACACAACTAGCCTTGGTAAATGACCACTTAGCACATGCCCGACACAGCTAGCCTTTGTAAATGAACACTTAGCACATGCCCGACACAACTAGCTTTTGTAAATGACCACTTAGCACATGCCTGACACAACTATCCTTGATATATTACCATTTATGACATACCCAACACACCTAGCCTTTGTTATGACCATTTAGCACATACCCGACACAACTAGTCTTTGTAAATGACATACCCAACACACCTAGCCTTTGTATATGACCATTTAGCACATATCCGACACAACTAGCCTTTGTAAATGATAAGTTCGACACAACTCGCCTTTGTAAATGACCATTTAGCATATACCGACACAACTAGCCTTTGTATATGGCCATTTAGCACATAGCCAACACAAATAGCCTTTGTAAATGACCATTTAGCACTTACCCAACACAACCAGCCTGTGTATATGACCATTTAGCACTTTTGCGTCGGATTTCCTTCTAAAGAGACCATTTAGCACTCCGTTAGTTTGCGTCGGGTGTTTTATTACAGTACAGACGCTATATTCGAAATATGGATGATTTATCTTGTTTGCCAAGCAACGAGTCTTACATTTCAGTGTTAATTACAGTAGATATAGAACTCTGTTATTATATAGACCAGGAAATACGCCACCCTGATCGATGGGATATGACATTCAGTAGCTCCGTTCCCTGAATCTATAAACCAGAAGTCGCGAACTGTCGTATATTGTATTGTCAAAGTCACCGGCAAGCTCGTTTATCACGGTGATCAAATGACGAAAATAATCAGAAAATCGAAAGGGCTGCCATATGGCTAGTTTATTCATCCATACCAATATTATCTCGAATTCCATCGCCTTGTTTGAAAAGGCAATATAGCTTCATATAATCTCATATGGGAAACAGATTATTGACGTAAGTTATTGACATTTCCAATAGTGACCTTCGGTCGGAATTGCCAATCACTTACTGGGACATTATCAGCAAATATGTACTTTCCTGAATAACGCGTTACTCTATGTTTACCATCCGCATTTTCATTATATACACTCCTCAAAATAATTTAAGGACTACAAAACAGAACGGTACTAATTACTTAATATTTAATATTACGGATTTCATATTCATATAAAAAGTTAATGATTGTGTGTAACGTAACAATTGTAAAATAATACAAATAAACTTAAAGGGACACATGGCAATCTTTATTTTTTAAAAACTCACGGCGTCTTTCTAGCTTTTCTGCATAACTTGCATTTGTTCAATCATTAATATTAATTACAAGAATAGTATTAAGCAATTTGTTTTTGCATATTATTATTTTTTGATATTATTTCACCAGTAATTATATTGAAACTTATAGTATAATAACGAAATAGTGAATACTTAAAATTTAATTAAATGTATCCATGGGTAAAAGTACAAAGGATACTGGACATATACATCGAGACACCCATTCCAAAAACTTCATTGCCGTGTGTCCTTTTAAACATCGCGAAAAGACAGTAAATCGTTTAATAACAGCACTTTTAAGGGACACACGGCAGTCTTGAAATGTTTGGAATGGGTGTCTCGATGTATATATCCAGTATCATTTTTACTTTTACCCTGGTTACATTTAAATAAATCAAATTTTAAGTATTCACTATTTCGTCTTATTATACTGTAATTGACATCGCGACAATTGAAAGAATGTCGCATTGTCGTTGGCGACATTACGACAAATGTAAGAATGTCGCAGTGTCGTGGGCGACATTATGACAATGCGTCGTAATGTCGCGTTGTCGTGCGCGACAATGCGACGCCCGACAACGCGACATCGAGACATTGCGATACGACGTCACGACATAATTGTCCCGATGTCGTATCGCAATGTCGAGTTGTCGTATCGCAATGTCGCATTGTCGTATCGTGATGTCGCGATGTCGTGTTGTCGGGCGTCGCAGTGTCGCCCACGACACTGCGACATTGTATCTGGACCCAACCAGACACCGTAATAAACACATCCTTTATACTATTCTTATTAATGATTAACACGTGTAAGTTATGTAGAAAAACTAACTGGACGCCGCGAATTTTTCCACAAAAATCAAGATTGTCGTGTGTCCCTTTGAATTTATATTAAAGGCTTCCTTGGTGTCATTTAAATCAAAGATTATAAAACAAAAGAAAAGGTCGACGCACATTTTATCGCACTATACGTCTTTGAAGAAGACACCTGTTCCTGACTCCAAAATGTCAGCGAAAAGAGGAGAAATAAAGAAACAAATAACTTCTAGCTTATTAAACACAAAATAAATACGTAAACAAACATAACACAACTACCATTTTAGAATATTTACTAACTAGGATCAAGATGTTTTGACAATTGCGGTACAAAACAAGTACCACCTCGATGGATTGAACTCCAGACCCACACTTAAACTACACTTGAAGATGATTCCCAGTCAAGCTATACGGGACAGATTAGTAGAGCAAGACGTACTGTAATCAAAACCAAGTTTCAAGTTTGTTTATTGTTCAAGGCTCATTAAGAGCATCTGACATAACACATTTACTTTGTGCAGAAAACAGAACAATAACAAAACTATTTGCATAACAGTTCCCATAATCACATAACCATCCCTCAACCAACCATCAATCTATACAGGAATGATCCTAATCTATATGTTTAGTAATGTATACTGAAAGAAAAAAGAAACGCATAATAAAACTACACTATTATATTCACCTAATTCCACGTAATATTCCAGATATATCTCAACGTGTTTTGTACAAAAAAGGGCTACAACTGATAACAGAAAGGACAACTCTGTCATGTAGTAGACATTTTAATCAAAGTATACGTTGTTACACGAAATTCATAAATGTGGAAGTTTCGCTTGAAAAGGTCAAGCCATTTCAGTATTGTGTTTATAATGTTAAGAGACTGCAACGTTTAAAGCCTAAGTTTGCTCTACCTGTTTGAGCCAAATGCGCATTCTGTCGATAATGAAACTTTAAAGAGGTGACCATTGGTGTGTTCGGTGCTGTTTAAACCTTCTTTCGGAAAGGACAGGCCTAATGTCGCCCTGTACCATTCGATTAGCAGTAGCATATTAAACATACAATATATGCGGAAATACCCATTATGCGGTTTTTTTTCATTTCAGTATATTATGGCTATCTAGTTTTGTTAACTAATAAGCATAGCATATGGAGAATGAGTGTATACATTTATATTTTATGAATTATAATACATGTACAATGTAAATATCTATATATTATGAGATCAAACAAAAAACTTCTTTTATCAGTCTTTGAACAAAAACTTATTATTTACAAGTTAGAATGATTTAACAAAATCTGGCTAATTTTAATAATGTACTCTTATCTTTACTGTTCATGTTTAGAACATATTATTTAACATAATTTGGATGTTTATAAAAATATTGACTGATATATTTATTTCTGTCACTTGCAAAGTGTTTACAAATAAATAGATAGTGAAACTCGTCACCCAACAAATCAGCATTACAAAGTGTGTACGTACGTAGATTTCTTTCTATGTTTAAATGTCTCCCTTTTTCTATAGGCATTTTATGATTACAACGGAATTTACATAAAGTATTGGCAAAATATTAAAATACTGATCAAAGACAAACTCTTTCTTGTACATTCTGTAGTTTGAACATTTACCTAGACTTCGTATATCGCTATACCAAGATTGAATACATTGATCTCTTATACGACTCTTTAAGTAACTTTCTATAATAATCTTTCTGTTCTAACCAGTAATTAGACATCCCAAGTTCGTTGAGTGACTTTTCAACTAATTGTGTCCATGGAAATTTAATTATGTTGTTTTTATGAAGACAATATGCCATTCTATATAGCAAGTTGCAGATTTTGGTTTCATTTGCATTTATTAATTTACACCAGTAATTAGCTATTCTACTTCTTATGTGTAATGAAATGGTAGTTATTCCAAGCTCACCATGAAACATACAATTTGTTTGTTTTTTGTTTCAAGTTTAGTATAAATTTACAGTATTTAGACTGAAATTGGTCTATAGTTTTTATATCTTCTATACCCCAAACCTCTGAACCCTAAGAAAGTGTGGGCACAACCATAGAATCAAACAAATGTAGTTGCAAATCAAGCGGTAACAACATTTTTCTGGCTTTATTAATTAAGGAATACATAGCTTTTCTGGTTTTTCTACTAATCTCTTCTTAGTTTGACCAAAATAGCCATTAAATGCAAATTGTATACCGAGATAAGAGAAGCTATCAACAACTTCCAACACACTATCGTCAAAATAAAAATGTGGAGGATCTCTCAAGACTCTCCTGCTTTTACAAAATATAACAATTTTAGTTTTCGCTGAGTTCACTTTTAAACCTATGTTTTACAATAAACAGACATAGTATTTAAAGACATTTTCTATAGTTTTTTCTGCATAACATATTTTCTTTAAACTTTTTGTACAGTTTTTGTTATATATATATAGACAGAAAATGAAATAATAATGGTAGGTCACTATAATTGTTAAAATTTTAAAAAATAATTTGTAATGCCACCGTCATGTCAATCTGTCCAAAATGTTGAACAAGTCCATGAACTTGCTAAATAAGACATTTTTGAAGTCTAATCATTTAATCATTGGTCACAATTCTGCTGAAATTGTATTAAAGTAAAGAGCATTTAATTATAATAACATTTAAAGTTCATCTTTATGTAAAACCTATATTTGTTTACAAAATCTGTTGAGACCATTACTCACAATTTATGCACAAATTAGCCCATAATGAAACAATTTCTGGTTTTTTTTGTATGTTCCCAATAATAGAATGTGTTTAAACTTTCTAAGCACATAGTTTAACATATATAAAAACAAAATGTGCAATAAAAATGTTAGGTCCACATGCTTGTTTAGTTTGTGTTTTTTTGAAACCCTACCACTATGCTAAAAGGCCAAGTTTTGTTGTATGAACTTATATAGAAATGGTATATTTTTTTTTATTATGTTCCTGATAACAGAATTTGTTCAAACTTCCTAGGGACTTATTTGAACATATAGTAAGACAATATATGCAATTAAAATTATAGGTCACCATGCACATTGAAATTTGTTGAACCCTACCATTATGCTTATATATTATTTTATTTTTTTTAATTTTTACAAAATGTTATATTTTTCCTATTTTATGTATTTTTCAAATAATAGGCATTTATATAAATAAAGACAATAAATACAACTAGACATCAAGAGCAACGTTCCTGTAAATTTTTAGGAAAATCCATTCAATAGTTTTAGAAGAGAAGTCGCCCAAAATTCTGCGCATGAAAAACTACAGAAAAATGCCTTTAATGCTAATTGCAAATCCTACGACCAACGAGGCACAACAGACAATCTTAATCGATTTGAATCATTTATTAGGGAAGCTTTCGTAAAGAAAGAACATCTAGTCGCTGTATTTGTTGACTTGGAGAACGCTTATGATAATGAATGGAAGTACGGTATCATGAAGGATCGTTATGACCTTCGTCTTAGAGGCCGATTACCAATTTTTATAGAGAATTTCTTAGAGGATAGACAGTTTCGTGTCCGAATGGGTTCAACCCTCTCTGACATTCATGAACAGGAGATGGGTGTGCCACAGGTCAGCATACTCTCTGTCACCCTTTTTAATATAACAATTAACAGTATAGTTAAATGCATCAATCCTGGTGTGGATTGCTCTCTATATGTTGAGGACTTTGTTATATGATATCGTGCAAAAACCATGATCAATATTGAGAGACAACTGCAACAATGTCTGAATAAACTTCAGACCTGGTCGGATGAAAATGGTTTTAATTTTTCTAAATCTAAAACTAATTGTATGCACTTTTGTCAACTATGTAAACATCATGAAGACCCTCATCTAACACTGGATGGGTCACCAATACCAGTAGTGGATGAAACAAAATTCCTTGGTCTTATTTACGACCGTAAATTGACGTTTATGCCACACCTTAAATACTTGAAGGCCAAGTGCCTTAAAGCTCCTAATTTACTTAAAGTTGTTGCAAACACTAATTGGGGAGCAGATCGTAAAGTACAATACGGCTCAACAGTATATGGATCGACTCGCAAATCATACTTGCAGATGCTCAATCCTATACATAATCAATGATTACGACTCGCCTTAGGTGCCTTTCGTTGAAGCTAATGAACCATCACTGTCTCGTAGACGGGACAAAGTAGCCCTTCAATATGCCATTAAATTAAATCTAACCCTTCAAACCCAACTTTCGATAATGTTTTTAATCCTAGTTATGAACCTCTTTTTGATCGAAAACCGAAGGCCATTCGACCATTTGGTCTTCTTATTAAACCAAAATTAAGAGACACTAAAAATCGACCTAAATGTGATTGCCAAGTACAAAGTACCACAAATTCCACCGTGGACTTGGAAACACCAACAATTATTTTCGATCTTTGTAATAGTAGCAAATCCAGTACAGACCCTACCGTCTTTCAAAGCAAATTTAATGAAATTAAATCGAAATACAGTAACTTTCAACATATATACACAGATGGTTCTAAAGATGGAGATAAAGTAGCTGCAGCAACTGTTGTTCACAAACACAGCATAAAGAGCCGCCTGCCTGACAAGGCCTCTATCCTCTATCTTTTCAGCTGAACTTAAGGCAATTGAACTTGCCTTAAATTATATTCAGGAATCTGATGATGACCATTTTGTAATCTTTTCTGATTCCCTTTCGTCTCTTCAAGCACTGGGTAATATGAAACATGATAACCCAGTTGTGCTTCAGCTTTAAGAAAAGTACAATTCTCTTATAGATGATAATGTTATTATTTTCTGCTGGCTTCCAAGCCATGTAGGAATACGTGGTAATGATAGAGCTGATAGTGCTGCTAAAGCAGCATCAGGTTTACATATATCTAATTCCAAATTACCTTATACTGATATTAAAAGTTGTATTAACACATATATTCGTAACTCTTGGCAAGCCGCTTGGGATTTATCAGTTAACAATAAACTCCATTCAACCGTTACTCGGAGAATGGCGTTCTTCTAGTAGACCCATGACTTTGATTCTATGCTGTCAAAGGTACTACAATGTTAATACTATGACCGAGTTATTTGATACTATAGATTTAAGTCTTGTTTTAGATTTCCTGAAGGAAGTCAGACAATATAAATCATTATACTATGTTATTTACTTCTTTATATACTATTTTCGGGCATTTGTTGATTTACATATATAGTTTATATTACTACCATATCATCCCTTATTTGTAAATAGTTTTATCTTTATATATTTACATTAATTTTTAATTAATCCTTCATTTCTTCATCTTTCATCAGTTTTTGCGCACAATATGACCTAGTTATGTGTCGACGTGCCGTAAAACACCATTCATTCATTCATTCATTACATGTACTTCACATTTGCATTGCAACCATGCAACGAATGATTAATGAGAGACTCGTTTGGTACCTGGAATCCAACAAACTGATAATAAAGTTTCAAAGTGGATTCCGGCGCCAACGAAGCACAACAGTTAATCTCATTCGATTTGAATCATTTAGTAGGGAAGCTTTCATAAAGAAAGAACATCTAATCGCTCTAATTCCAAATTACCTTATGCTGATTTTAAAAGCCGTATTAACACATATATTCGTAACTCTTGGCAAGCCGCTTGGGATTTGTCAGTTAACAATAAACTTCATTCAATTAAACCGTTACTCGGAGAATGACGTTCTTCTAGTAGACCCACTCGTCGAGAAGAAGTTGTTCTAGCCCGGTGCAGGATAGGGCATACAAGTTATACTCATTAATATTTATTACAAGGTGAGCAATTACCAGAATGTAAACCCTGCTTTGCACCGTTAACGATCAAACACATATTGTTGGAATGTGTAGACTTTGATCCTATGCGTCAAAGATACTACAATGTTAATGCTATGAAAGAGTTATTTGATACTATAGATTTTAGTCTTGTTTTAGATTTCCTGAACGAAATCAGACTATATAAATCATTATAATGTGTTCTTATATATAATTACTTGTTTATATACCCTTTGACGGGCATTTCTTGATTTACATATATATAGTTTATATTACTACCATATCCTCCTTTATTTGTAAATAGTTTTAGTTTTATATATTTTTTAATTACTACTTCATTTCTTCATCTTTCATCAGTTTTTACGCACAATATGACCTGTCTATGTGTCGACGTGCCGTAAAACACCATTCATTCATTCTGCACTTTCAGCCAAAACAACAGTATCATCCGCATAAAGAAGCAGAAAAAGCTTGAGATAATCCTCAACATCGTTATCGCTCAATACATAACGAATAATATCAGACAAAATATCTAGCCCGTTGTAATCACTGAGAAAGAGAGAAAATAAAACTGGTGATAAATTTTCACCCTGCCTTACACCAGACTGACTTACAAAGAACTCTGAAATTACTATACCTGATTTGACACAAGATTTTGCTTTATCATACATGTTGTAAATAATTTTAATAAATTTGCCATCTATGTTTTGTTTAAGCAATCTCTGCCATAAGGCTAATCTATCAATAGAGTCGAATGCTTAACTGTAATCTATGAAGGAACAATATAATTTCTTACGTGTAGCAATATAAAAATCGATAAGCATCTTCATAGAATAAATATGATCAACTGTACCATATCCTTTCCTAAAACCAGCTTGTTTTTCACATAAAAGATCATTTGACTCTAAATATAAAGTAACAGCTGATTCAGAACAGATGTGAACAATTTGCCAATACAACTAAGGATAGTACAACTAAGGATAGTTATACCCCTTTAGTTATGTGGCTCATTGATATCGCGTTTATGTTTATAAAGAGGTAAAATAACGCCCTTGCTCCAAACATCTGGAAAAATACCAGAATACAAAATAATATTAAAAAGTTTACAAAACACAGGTAACAATACATCCACAGAGTTCTTCAAGTATTCGTTCAATATGTCATCAAAATATTATTTTGCAATTTACTTATAGCTTTACTAATTTCAGCTATGGTGATAGCTGAATTAAATTCTGCATTGTTAGAACTTATATTCTGTAAATCTAGACCTTGAAAATCATTATTGTCATTTGAGATATTTGCGCTCAGCTTACAAAATATTTCATACAAAGCTTCATTAGTGAATACTTGTTCAACAAACTCCAATAAGACTTAGGATCCGAATGTTTGAGACCTCTCAATTTCTTATTAATCTTAGCATGAAAAAGTCTAAATGTCTTATTTATTTCCATCTTATATTGTCTACTGCTATTTATCATGATATCATGATTATATGTGGACTTGTTCCTCCTGAAATTATTTTTATCAGTAAAGTATTGATTCCTAAGAACTTTACAACTTCCATCAAACCATGGTTTTGGGATTTTCTTTGGCTTACTAGGTTTAAAATTATTTTTCTTTAATAACTAAATCACACTTTTCAGCAGCACTAATAATAACATAGTGACATTCTTAGTTAATTTATTCACAACTGAATCATCAAATGTTTTACTATCAAATATTACTGACCTTTCATCCAGTAATGCAGCAATGTTGTCCATGTAGAAATTATTTTTGAAATCTGTAACTTTATCCTTGTGCCAAGTAGGTTTCATAATAGTTTCATTTGTGTTATCGACAACAATAGTAGCTTCAGATTAACACTGCTATCGATACTATTTGAAATATTTAAGCAAATATCAATAGCACAATGCACTTCAGATAAAATTGGGGCAAAATCTAGAAGCTTAAAGGATTTATTTTTTTGGAAATTTACATCAGATAACAATAGATAATCCAGAACACTACCATTACCACTAATACATGTTTTACTACCTAAATATGCATCATTGCCATAACGATTATTAGCAATATGCAAATTAGTAAATTTGCATAAATCAACCAATCTATATCCATAGTTATTGACATTATGACTATCATCAGAGTGCCTATCAATAGGAAACTCAAGATCAATAAGGTTGTTTACATTCAAATTATGCTCAGTAACATGATCAAAGTTTTCATCTGCTATATACCTATCTATGACTGTAAAATCAGGAAGAACGCCTGTTCTGGCGTTAAAATCACCCAAAATACAAAACATCCTATCGATAAATTTCACATTTAAATCAACAGTACATCTTTCAATATTATTAAAAATATCAATGGAACCATAAGGAGAACCCTCTGGCGGGATGTAAATTACACCAAAAATGACATTTTAAACCAAAGACTATTTTCAGTACTGTTATCAAGTAGTACACAACTTTTATAACGCGTACTTTTAATAAAACCTCCTACTCCACAAGATCTATTCTTAAAATTCTCCCTTTTAATACCATTGAACGAAACACTAGGCACAGAAATACCATCATATTTGTCCAGTTTTGTCTCAGCTAAACAAATAATGTCATAATTATCGAAAAATGTTATAAATTCAGGATAACTTAATGCGCTAATGGATACCACGTGAGCAACAGAAATGTAAATAGTGCGGTCCCAGCGATGTAAACAAAAAATAAATAAAATATTTCTCCTTTTTTTCCCTTCAAATTAACGCATTTATTACTGCATACTTATTTGGGTTCCTTTAAACAGTTTAACAAGTTGTGTTCATAACAGTAAAGATATATGTTTAATTGCAAATATGTATATATTTCAAATTATACACAAACAAATTTACTCCTCATCCATCGTTTTACTTTAAAAAACAAGCATATATAGACGTTTATATTCAACAAATTCTTTAAAGTACACACAGTATGTGATGTCGCTTGAATTGTGTTTTACGTCATTTTCAGCACATTTTAGGCTATATATGACGGTCGATTTTTACTGGTGGAGACAGACCACTCACTCTTTCCTATGTAGAATCTGTATACCTGCCGCATCCATAAGAATCGACACGTCCTCACTTACAGGTCTAGCTCCCAGTGGGATTCGAATCTGCAGCGATGAGAGGCGAGAAGGTTTAAGCGTCTTTACCATCCCGGCCACGCCGGCAATCACTAACATTTTGGAGTTGTTTTGATGGTTTCACTTAGAACTACCATGCACACAATTTTGACATAGGGGTCTAAAATAAAACTAGCTCAGTATGTATAAAACTTATATTTGTTTCGATAACAGAAGGATAAATTCTACAGATAACCCATATTTTCTTATGAAACAAATGATCACAACTGACAGAGAAAATAAAGAAAATAAAGAAGCTTAAAATATGTAATATCCACGTCTACCAGGATGAAATAAAACTAGGATTTATAAAACAACATTTTTTGACTTACAATATCGAAACTTACACTGTCAGTATAAGTGCGACCTACTGGTTAAATCGAGTTCGTATACAACCTCGCTATTTCCCTATCTTTAGTACCCACATTGACACAACAGTGTAAATTCGAACTGCCTCAGGATGTATGCAGAAATGTACCGAACAAGCATAGTAGTTGTAATGAAAACGAAAACCAATCTAGCGTACGAACAAAACAAAACTGGGAAACGAACGTTTATGCAGCTACCTTCCTTGTCAGGGTTTTAGAAGGTGCAGTCTTAAAATCCCTCTAGAGTGTGCAGTCATCGCACATTAGTGACTGTAGAGGGGTCAATCGTTAAACATGAAATGTGTTGCAAAAAAAAGTGGATCCCTTGAAAGCAACAAACACAAACAAGAGATAAAAGTAGCAGACTCGGTTTTATTGAGTCTGTTCATGAGAGGTAATGTTAAGTGCAACACCTCTCACCCCCTCCTAGCACCGGTTTAAGCGATATTCTACTTTAAATCTACAAAGATTGGGCTTGATGATCCCAAAGGACCAGTAAATAAGAAGTTTACTTGGAATAATTTGAAGTCGGACATTAAAGACTATCATCGACACACGCTCTAGCAAAAAGAAAACATTGCAAACACATAAATGGGTACTGCGATTCTTGGAAGGTCGCTATAACATTGTTACCATAATCCGAATAAAACTGAACAGTGTAAATAAAACAATATCTGCAACGTTATAATTTCTTATAATTTGGGCAGCGTTAGGGATTATTGGTCAGCCATATTTAAAAAAAAAAAAAACGGGGTTTTGTCAATTGAAATTTCAACTGAATGCATATTTCAGGGCATGATCAATTTTAACCGTATAGTACATGACAGTATTCAACACTTTGTTTTGAACATAACATGATAAGACTGTCCATTTGTAAAATTGTACCGACCGTATATATATTGCTCGCACCCAGATCTAGCATATTGTTACATATATTTAACCTTATTTATTTTACATCGATTGTAAAGAAAGCTCTCTGAACTTATTTTAATCACTCTCGATGTCTTCCTGGTACTAAGCAAAGTGTCTTCCTCAGTAACACAATACATATGGTCATGGCGGGGATCGAACCCACGACGTTTCGATCCTGGGTCCAACGCTGTACCACTAAACCACAGCGCTCCACTCACGTGTTGTTTGGTACTGTTATGCAATACTTTTTGCAAAGAGCTATAGTAGGGGCTTCCCCCCCCCCCACCCCCCCCCCCCCCCCCCAC
Source organism: Cyrtodaria siliqua (assembly GCA_037043455.1). Lineage (NCBI taxonomy): Eukaryota > Metazoa > Mollusca > Bivalvia > Adapedonta > Hiatellidae > Cyrtodaria > Cyrtodaria siliqua. Next base: position 25,325 of record JAWPHD010022246.1, read on the forward strand.
CCAACGCCCCAACCACACACCCCTTTTGGTACGCAATATTCAGGGCAAATTTAGAGACCAGTACCCGCAAATTACATTATTTAGTATTCAGTACGCATAAAAAATAGGTACATGCCTCCAAACTGTGTAAAAAAAAACTGTTGAAATCCACAAAAAGATTTCATGATTGACTCAATAACAGCAAAACGGTGAGATACAACCTTTAATACAGTTTAAATGTCCTTTTATATCAAATCTTCATAAAATTAGACGAAATAGCAAATTGGTTAATTTTTATGAAGAAATTCATGTTAAGAAAAATATAGTATTCAGTATTCGGGTCTAAAATGAAGGAGTATTCGGTACTCAGCTCTAAATTAGAGAGTATTCAGTACTCGGGCTGGGTAGGTGGGGAAACAC
>JAWPHD010022247.1:0-25719 GCA_037043455.1 Cyrtodaria siliqua
CTTTCAAATTTTGCTTATAGTTGTATCGTGGGTGGTACATCGAAACGTGACAAAGCAAATGTGGGTGTGACTTTGACCCTCCATGCAAAGAGCCAGCTCGAAATTCAAACCCAGATCGATATTCAAAATGGCTTGTTATACGTGTAAAACAAATACCGATATCAGAGCCAGCTCGAAATTCAAACCCAGCTCGATATTTAAAATGACTTGGTTCACGTAAAAAAAGAGTATCGATCTCAGAGCCAGCTGGAAAAGAGCGGGGAGGTGGTTGTGGGGGTGGGGAAGGCGCGGTGGGGGTGTTGGGGGGGGGGGGGTGGGGCAATATAGCTATATGTGTAAAAAGTGACCATAAATAACTCTGAAATGTAAAAGAAAACTATTTAAAAATGTGTTTTGAGTGGTTGGGGGAGGCGGGGGTGAAGGCGGGGGTTGGGAATACGGGGAGGGGGCGGGGGGGGGGGGGGGGGGGGGTCAACATAACTATATGTGTAAGAATTGACCAAAACAACACAAAAATACTGTAAAAAAAAATAATTAAAAAGCGTGGGGGGGGGGGCGTGGAGGAGGGAGCCCATGCCCCAATATGGGTGAAGTATGGATATGTTTGTGAGTTCTTAAATGGTATTAAACGGATACATCATTCTTTATACAAACTAGTTTTCATTTGTTCAAGATATTGCGCATTGGCTACATGTGATGCACTTTATAATTGTTATTGATGTTATGAAACGTTAAATAAGCCGAGTAAACATCATGCGGATGAGATTACATCTAGATTGACAATGCAAGTATACAGGAACACGAGGTATTGTCTGTAAGTGTTGTTGAAGTGTTATGTAGTGTCGTGCAGTGGTGTAGATAAGAGATATGATCAGCATTGTCATTACATCCGAGTGATTTTGGGTATAATCATCACATCCTATTCATAATTGACAGTAATTCATTAAGCACAACAATATTCGTCAAACAATTATTATTTAATCATTGTTTCATAGGTTGTATATTTACCTCTTATTGAAATCGTTAAATGTTGTATTTTCCCCCCGACTAAACCAACCACGATCGACCATCTGTTTAATAATAATAATAATAATAATAATAATAATAATTAGTCTTTCACGGGGCCCTCTATTATGTGGTTGTGTGAAGTTGGCTATGAGATCGAAGATCGTAGATCAACATTCAATATCGAGCTGGGTTTTCAATGTCGAGCTAGCTCTGAGATCGATATTCGTTTTAAACTTACACCAAGGCATTATGTATGCAGAGTTGGGTTTGAATACAGAGCTGACTCTGATATCGATATTCGTTTTAATCATAAACCAAGTCATTTTGAATATCGAGCTGGGTTTGAATTTCGAGCTGGCTCTGGGATCGATATTCGGTTAAACTTATGAGAAGGTATACTGAATACAGAGCTGGGTTTGAATTTCGAGCTGGCTCTGAGATCGATATTCGTTTAAATGTACACCAATGTATTATGAATGCAGAGCTTGGTTTGAATTTCGAGCTGTCTCTGAGATCGATATTCGTTTTAAACGTATAACAAAGGCATTCTTAATACAGAGCTGGGTTTAAACGAATATCGATCTCAGAGCCAGCTAGAAATTCAAACCCAGCTCTGTATTCAAATTGCCTTTATATACGTTTTAAAACGAATATCGATCTCAGAGCCAGCTCGAAATTCAAACCCAGCTCTGTATTCATTATACATTGTTATACGTTTTAAAACGAATATCGATCTCAGAGCCAGCTCGAAATTCAAACCCAGCTCAATATTCAAAATGACATGGTGTACGATTAAAACGAATATCGATATCAGAGTCAGCTCTGTATTCAAACCCAACTCTACATACATAATGCCTTGGTGTAAGTTATTAAAACGAATTTCGATCTTAGAGCCAGCTCGAAATTCAAACAAAGCTCGATATTCAAAATTCGTTGTTGTATGTTTAAAACGAATATCGATCTCAGAGCCAGCTCGAAATTCAAACCAGCCCGATATTCTAAAAGCCTTGTTATACGTTTAAAAACGAATATCGATCTCAGAGCCAGCTCGAAATTCAAATCCAGCTCGATATTCAAAATGGCTTAGTGTATGTTTAAAACGAATATCGATCTCAGAGCCAGCTCGAGATTCAAACCCAGATCGATATTCAAAATTCGTTGTTGTATGTTTAAAATGAATGTCGATTTCAGAGCCAGCTCGAAATTCAAACCCAGTTCGATATTCAAAATGCCTTGTTATACGTTTAAAACGAATATCGATCTCAGAGTCAGCACGAAATTCAAACCCAGCTCTGTATTCAAAATGGCTTGTTATACGTTTAAAATGAATACCGATCTCAGAGCCAGCTCGAAATTCAAATCCAGCTCTATATTCAAAATGGCTTGTTATACGTTTAAAATGAATACCAATCTCAGAGCCAGCTCGAAATTCAAACCCACATCGATATTCAAAATTCGTTGTTGTATGTTTAAAACGAATGTCGATCTCAGAGCAAGCTCGAAATACAAACCCAGATCGATATTCAAAATGACATGGTTCACGTTTAAAACGAATATCGATCTCAGAGCCCAACTCGAAATTCAAACCCAGCTCTATATTCAAAATGTCTTGCTATACGTTTAAAACGAATATCGATCTCAGAGCCAGCTCGAAATTCAAACCCAGCTATGTATTCAAAATGCCTTGGTGTAAGTTTAAAACGAATATCGATCTCAGAGCCAGCTCAAAATTCAAACCCAGCTCGATATTCAAAATGACTTGGTGTGCGATTAAAACGAATATCGATCTCAGAGCCAGCTCTGTATTATACCCAACTCTGCATACATAATGCCTTGGTCTAAGTTTAAAAAGAATATCGATCTCAGAGCTAGCTCGAAATTCAAACCCAACTCTGTATTCAAAATGACTTGGTGTACGTTTTAAAACGAATATCGATCTCAGAGCCATCTCTGTATTCAAACCCAATTCTGCATTCATAATGTCTTGGTGTACGTTCATAACGAATATCGTTCTCAGAGCCAGCTCTGTATTCAAACCCAGCTCTGCATTCAAAATGACTTGATGTATGTTCAAAACGAATATCGATCTCAAAGCCAGCTCGAATTTCAAACCCAGCTCTGTATTCAAAATGCCTTGGTGTATGTTTAAAACGAATATCGATCTCAGAGCCAGCTCGAAATTCAAACTTAGTTAGCTCTGTATTCAGTATGCCTTCTTCTGAGTTTAACCGAATATCGATCTTAGAGCTAGCTCGACATTGAAAACCCAGCTCGATATTGAATGTCGATCTACGATCTTCGATCTCACAGCTAACTTCACACAGCGTAAACAATTATAGTATTGATTTTATCAAAAGATGTACCGCGAATTATCTGGACATGGACAGGAAATAAACGGACGCTATTTCTTTATTGTTTGATTTGGCCTCAGTGTTGAAGTAGTTATATACATGTATACTCAGACGCTTTATAAACTCCTTAATTACTACATAAGACGCAACGTCCGATGTTCGCCTACATTTGATAATTTAAGTACTTTCTATTGAAAATCGTCTTTGATTGCTTGTTGTAATCTCGACTTATCAAGTGAGAAAGTGTCGATTCTTACGGATGGCGGGATGTGTACAGTACTGTTTATACACAGGAATAAATAGGTGGTCTGCCTTCAACACAAACAATCGACATTCATATATAGCCTAAAATGTTCTGACATATGACGTTACACACCAAACAAACAAACATACAACACAAAACCGTCCTTCCAAACTATGTCCATGTGTAGAGGTCATACAAGTATGCATGTGTGCCGTTCAACAGTCTCTATTTATTAACGCATGCTTAAAATACATATTCTTATTAAATTATAAAAATAAAACAATTTGATAAAACTGTATACATACAAATGAACATGGTTTAGTATTTCGTGTAATAAAAGATAAAACAGCCAAAATCTGCGAAAGTTCTTTTCTAGGTGCCTTATTCCAAACTATGCTAAATTGCAGAATTTGCAGTAATAGAATGAATAAAAAGTATTTTCTTGGTAATTTAATTGTTTTGTTTGATTTATCCAGATTTATTTTGTTCGGTAATGTTGTTTGTATAGTTAGATACTCACTATACCATGTGACGTTTTTTCTGAAGTATTTTTCCACATAGCATAGTCCGCCTACTATGGTGCTAGCAGTTACAAACAGTAATATGTTAAATAATTTAAACTATTAAGTACAAATCGATTGGACGTGAACAAATTGCTAAAGAAAACAGGCATTTATTGCAATATTCGCATTCTGGGTCAGTTTGGTTAAGATTGGGATGAAGTTAATTAATCTAGGTAGTGAAATCAGATTAAGTATCCTTTCAAAGGAGCTTTCGAAATTACAATTAAATAATAGAAATGTAATTGTTGAATTCGGGTAAACTGACCTTTCCTTGAACATAACGAAGAATACCCCTACAAACGCATACTCGGAGCTCCTTTGATTTCTACAGAAATCATCACTCGTGTTCATACTCGGAGCTCCTTTGATTTCTACATAAACCATTATATAATATGACGACCCCTTCAACCTTCCAATTACCCTGGTATATCTACTACTCTATGCATTGCCTTTCCAAGTTATTTAATATTAAATAGTATATTAAATAATAGGTTACAACTTTACCTTGACATGAACTATGTAATTATATTCTATTCTATTACGCCAACACACAATATATATAATGCTGTAGCGTGATAAATATACTCGTTTGAAGTATTTATTATGTGGATGCAATTATAATCTTTTGGAAACAATGATTAAATAATCTCAAAAAAGGATTTAAAACGTATTAAGTTTTCCCAACTGATGTACTATATTATGTATTTGAGTTCAACGGCTGACGGAGTGATTGCCTGTTTAACATGCGCACCCAATCTCTACTCGTTCCTCATTTGACTCTGTCAACGTCAAAGGAAGTAGGGCGAACGGTTAGGTCACGTGATTATTCAAAAAGTTAAGACGATGTTTATAATTAAGAAATAGAACATCGTTTACTGTGAATTATAGAAGGGCGAGTGAAATTATTGTTTACAATTGAACGACAAACCGTGATATATTATAGATAATTCACTGTAAACGATGTTCTATTTCTATTCTAATACCCCTAAAATGTGAAAATAACACACACATCTAAAATCTTTCGCATTGCTTTGCTTGCTCTCCTAACGTTGCATACGTTACAATGCGGAATGCGCAATGCGCAATTCTTATTCTCCTAACGTTGCACACGTTACAGTGATATATCGTTCAATATAACGAGATATTTTAAACTAGGCTTTATAGTGCGGGTGTATTAGAAAAATCCTTTTGCGTGATCTGCAAAGATAAAATATAGACCTATATTAAATAATTAAAATTTTTATTTCTAAGAGTTAATTTTTTTTTAGTAATTTTCTGCTATCGAGCTTCGGTTTGAAATGTTTGCATATGCGTTTCGATTGAGGAGACCTAAGTACCTATTATTTTTGTAGTAAAATAGTCCCGATTAAAACTAAATTGTTTTCATGCATTATTTCAAATCTTGCAACATCTAATTTGCAGATATTCTGAAAATGATATTTACACAAGAAATAAATAAGTTTCAGGCAAACATATTCCAATTTAACAGGTTTAAATTTAGTAGTTAGCAGAGGAACGAGTGTGAGTGCAAGGAACGATAACTCTGCGTGGAGATTGAAGCGCACCGCGGTTGATCGCAGCGATCTATCTTTAGGATAGATCTGCGGGGAGCCAGAATGCCACACACTAATTATGGCGAGCTGTCTTTGGTCAGTCTGTTAGTCGTTCGGTCGGTCAGTTATCTGTTATAATAAATGGACCCGTTTTTATCTCTGAAAATGTATTTTCTTAATAGGTCTATGTAAAAGAAATAATGAAAAAGCTATATAAAGTTGCACCACGGGGCAAATCCATGTTTATCCACAAATAGATCTCATTTGAAAAAAAACTCGATAGTCGTGTGCGTAGCAATCATGTCTATGCAACAACTGTAATAAACGGTCCAGAGAAGATTTTTATGGTTTCGACATTTCTTTGGATATCACGCTAAACCCATTTTATCAAACTTGACGGTTATTGTTCAAAGGATCATCACGAATGTCAAGTTGTATCAAGTGGTTCCTGGAAGAAGTCTTTTAAGCAAACGTTAACGAAGTACGAAAAAAACGGCCAGACGAAGTGTTATGCGATTCAATCGCTCACCTCTGCGTTTATTGTTACAATGAGCTACAACTTTAACACATATTGTAGGAAGAAATGTTGCGGGAAATAATTATACTATGATGTATTTCTAATGTTGGTGCTTTACATTACTCATTTATAAAATTTTAATTTCAACAGTTGGATGTCTGAACGTCCTGGACTGGATGCCTATATGTATTTTTGATCGGAATGTATAGTTTTAATGTAGGAATGTGAAGTACCAGGGTTTTTCCTTGGTAGTGCCATCTTGATGTATCTGTGTATGAAGTGGGGCTATTGTAGAGACATCGGTGACTAAGAAACGGAGCTAACAAAAACCTTACCCATAATCACTGAAGTGTCATAGTAGGTCGATGTCGGTCATGGTGTCTTTTTTTATATCGGATAAAACTGTGATATAGGTCTATATGAAGTAAAAAGAGTGTATGGATACTGTTAAGTTAGAACCGTACTATATGAAATACCTTAAGCAAAATCAACACAGTGTTAAAAGTAGTTCAATGTTATTGATGGTTACCTTCTTCTCACCGCTGCGGAAGTGTCTATTCTAACGGATGGCGTACAGTACTGGTTCTACCCAGGAAAAGTGGGTGGTCATCCTCCACCACAAAAAAATCGAGCGTCATATATAACCTAACATGTTTTGAGAATGACGTAATTTTAATTCGTAATGACGTAATGACTTAATTAAAATAGTTTACTTCGATCACAAAACAAGAATGTATAAGAGCATTAAAGGATCATATGAGTTAATAGTATTTTTATACATAAAACAAGAGTTGTCAGAGATCAGCGCAGCTCGACTATTCGCTTTTTTAGAGAACAGCAATTATGCACCTCACATTTTACCATCTGAAAACGAGGCATTTTTCTTCATACAAGTGTAGGAACCCTAAACGTGAAACGGACATCAATGTTCAAACTGTCATAAATGTAATACAATTTTACCGTAAGCGTGACACTTACCTTATGTGAAAACCCCTTTTGATCAATGTGAAAACGACCTAGTGATATTGTGTTAAAATTGTACTGTAAACTTGAAAACGTTTTCCTTCACCCTTTTCTCTTTCTGTGTACTGTGGGTGTATCTGTTGTTGCTGGTCATTGTTGGTCAACAACAAAAAAAACGGCCTGTTGTCCGTCGTCCGTCCGACCGTTAACTTTTTATTCTCAACACTCAAGCACGTTCATTTTTACCAAATTAGTTCTTGATTTAATGAAAAATGATATAATGTTTATTGTTAATACTCTAGCACATTCACTTTGCGTATGATCTTTACCAAACTTGGCCAGAGTCTTAATATTGATAAAAGCTCGAACGAGTTCAAAAACACCAATATCGGTATATCTTTACCAAACTTATTGCAGATTTCATCAGTGGATTGAGGGGTACAAAACGGGCGCGGTGAGGGTGGTAGTGTGAGGGAGCCCATGCCTCAATATGATCGAGCTAAAACAGACGGTCAGTAACAGATTGGTTGTTTACCTTAACCACAATTATTGCACATTTCATAGGCTATGTAATTGCACAGGGAGCCCATGATTATTTATACTTAAATTACTTATGCATCCATCTAGATACTGATATAAGTAATCCCAAATTAAAACTTGGTTGACTTAAGCCACCAAATTCATGTTCATTTTATCATTTTTGATCATGCTCTTTAACGGTTTCATCATGACCCCTGCGTTGTTTCAGGTGCCATCTCGCTCAAATCACTAGCGCAATGGCAGAAACACTATATACGTTGCTCCAGCGTAAATGTAGTGTCTACAATAGAATTTGCAGCAACTGTGCAGTTCTGCAGGAGGAAGGTTCTAGGCCCATTCTCCATATTGTATCTCGATGTAAAAGAAGTATGAGCCTGGCATGTTCATTCCTGTTAGGCGCCATATAACCTTTCATGTGTTGGTGCGCCTTAAAACCCCATTGAATTGAATTAGTTTATGGTGTAAACTAGTCATTGCTATGACCATGATGATGTTTTAAAATTATAATAAACTATTGCTTTGTGACTGAATTACAATATTAATATTTATGATTTAACGACAAAAAAACGGCGGAGTTGCTCGAATTGCTCAGACCAAACTGCAGCTTCATAAATTAATGTATTTGAATATACACATTTCAGACGTAACGGAAGAACAATATTGATGGTTCTCATTTGTGGTTGGATTGATGCCAATCACTGTTCTAATTCGCTTCTAACCCCTTTAAGATGACAACGATACAAGCTCATGGTCTAAAAAATAGTTGATATTGGGATTGAAATTGTATGAAGAAATGTGTGTTAATGTGTTTTGCTATATGCATATGACCTCATAACAGTTCTAAAACAAGTCAGATAGAGCAGTCTCCGTCTGTTCTTGATTTATTTGCCTTTGCAGTTAAATCGAACTTAAATTGTTTATATCTGTAAAGGCTTGGGTGAGTTTTCAACTAGCATAATTAAACCACATTGTTTTGCTTTTTGAATAGTTTTAATAATTCATTGCCAAATTATGTATTTTTTGGAGTGAAAAACATATTATATTGCTAACAACCTTAATTAGCGTCAATATTACAGATTACAGATGCAGGGATATATATTGTTTTCAATAAGTTCGTATGCTTTAATTAATTGTAAATTTGCTGAATCTGTACTATTAAATTTGACATCTAGATCCTATGCAGATGGCTCAAAATATAAACGTACCCGAACGTCTATTAGAAACGAAATATTAGAGGACATTTTCTGCAATGTTTTCGCTGTCTAAAAGCGACTTTGAACGCAAATAACGTACCTTTTCAAAACAGTTATGTATGTTACACTAGTTTCATAATTATGAAGCCTATTAACTGTTTAGATAGTGAATACATTTCTTGATACAATGTAATCAAGTACAATTGTGTTTTTTGTTAAAAAACATTGTTTAGCCGCAGTACTGACTTGATGATTATGGAAAAAGGGTCATATACTTTACCTTATGATAATTCAAAAACAAAGTCCGCTCGGTCTTTATTTTTAAAAGTTTAAATGTTAACTATGTTTAGAAAATGCTGTTCTAAGGATGTACTAAATTAAAAAAAAAATCTTGGTTATTCATACGAACAAATGTAGGACATTTCCTTAATATTTCAAAGTTTTTGACAAAGTAGGCACATTTCCACGGGCTCTTAATGGTATTAGACAATACATTAGACTGTTACACTAAGTGTAAAGCGTTTAATCGAAAATAACACCTATCAGAATAAATGGTGTACTACAACTACCAGTTATTGGAAGTTAGAGTATGGCAGGGAGCTGAAATGGACATGCTACAAAACAAATAGAGTATGGTCTCATCTCGATTTTAACTTAACACCTCGATGGGCTATGCCCATCTCGATGTTTAAATCAGCCAACTCAATGAGACCATACTCTATATATTACTTATACAGAGATGAATGCATACCGTTTTATCAACTCAAAATAGCTGCGTGAAGTTGGCTCAACATACGACATACGACATTCGACAAACGACATTCGACATACGACATTCAAAAACATACTTCAAAGTGAATGTCGTTTCACGCGACATATAACATTCGACATACGACATTCGACATACGACATTCGAGAAACAACATTCAAGGTAAATGTCGTTTCACGCGATATACAACATTCGACATACGACATTCAAAAACATATCGTATATCGAATGTCTTTGTCGAATGTCGTACGTCGAATGTTATAAGTCGAATGTTGTATGTCGCGTGAATTCACATTGAATGTTGTTTTTCGAATGTCGTATGTCGTATGTTGAGCGAACTTCACGCAGCTACTCAAAATATGATTAATTAATTTCCCGATTTTACCGCTCTATCCAGGTATCGCCTTGAAAATATTTCGATTCAGGCGTCTTATTTTTCTCAACATACTTCACTCAAGAGATATGAAAACGCAACACGGGAATTTCCGCTATATATTGTATATACTGCACACTTAATTGCACATAATATTCCAAAGAAACCCCAAGATGTTTTGTAAAAAAAAAGTTGCAGTTAATTAGAGAAAGGACACAACTGTGATGATGTAGACGTTTTAATCACACTACACCTTGTAACAAGAACTTCATAAATGTTAAAGTTGCTCTTTGAAAAACTGAGCTAGTCCAGTACTGTATTTAACCACAGACATATTAATAAACAGATAGGAAACTTCTTATCTAGCCATTGAAGTAACCAAAATATCACGTGGTACCTTAACTTTTCCTTCTATCTCCTCTCTCAATTATTCACTGATTTTCATGAGAATACATTCAAAAGATTCATTGTGAATAGCAAAATGGGATTATAATAATTTTAGTTTATTTTGAAAATAAGAAATAGTATAAAAAGATGTTTAAAGTTAAAAATGTCATCATTTTTTGCTTTTCTCTTAAAAATCAAGATTTTGACATAGTCAAAGTTTCCTTCAAACTCCTTTTTTGCTCTAAATGTAAGAGAAAGAAAAATACTACCGTTGGAAAGACAATCAAATTTCTGATGGGATTGGCATGAATGAAACTTGTATCTATAAAACTCTTGATGATATGGGTGTTTAAATTTGGGAAATAATGTGTGACATTTTTGCACTGTGCCACGTGAAATTTAGATAATCTTCATAGTGTCCAATCTATTTGTTATTAGGTCTGTGATTTAACGTAAATAGTTTGCAAAATGTTGCATCCTAAGTTTGCTCACATGATTGAGCCAAACGCGTACTCAATAATGAAACTTTGAAGGAATATTATTTGCTGTATTATTTGTTGTTTTAGTATTTTTTCCAAAAGGAAAGGTCTTACGTAGTCATGTACCATTTGATTAAAAGGAGCATATTGTACATACAATATATAGCGAAAATTCCCGTGTTGCGTTTTCATATCTCTTGAGTGTATATAGCCCATGTATAGATGTTTGCATATTCGTTTACATCATTATTAAGGAGTACTCGTAAATAAAGGTTGGGTTTAACACATTAGAAAAATAATAACGTATTTTACAGAAATAATAATCGTGTTATGTTCTGTTATTTCACAGGAAAGACGTTTCGCCAAACAATCCACTTATTGTTATTTTATGAAATGTAAGTGTAACTTCCTCTTATATTGATGTATAATATTACATGAAAATAATAAACAAAATAATTCAGAAAAATATAGTGTGATTTAGTTATTTTCTGACGGTGTCCAGTTAATTCGTTTTTCTATTCAATATCCCGCACATATTGAACTTTGTTGGTTTATAACACAATAAAGTTCAACAGTTCTAATTGAATTAATTCAATTGGATTTTATAGTCGCACCAACAGCTAAGGTCATATGGCGACTTTCCAGCTTCCATTGGTGGAGGAAGACCCCAGGTGCCCTTCCGGGCAATTTTTGTGCACGGGAGGGCACCTGGGTAGAACCACCGACGTTCCGCAAGCCAGCTGGATAGCTTCCTCACATAAAGATTCCTAGGCCCCTGAGGGATCGAACCTACAGCGATGAGGGGCGTCAACAGTTCTAAAACATTAATAAAACATTATTATGCCCGAACAATTTCCTGAAACTCTCAAATGATTTCCTGGAAAATTCAATTATTTCACAGTATAGTGTTGTCTCCGATGTAAGGGATAACTCTGTTTTAATGTAGTGTTGATTGATTTATATAAACATCAGCATTAAATGGAATTAAAGAGGTGAGAAAAAAATAATAAGAACACATTAAGAACATAGCTCACTTTTTTTCCGGCGAGGTCAGTTATTGAAAAATATAACGAATTGTAAGAAAAACTATATATGGTCCAGTTATTTCCCGGTAATGTGCAGTTATTTCTCAACACACTGTTCCGTAAATAAGTGTTGTGCTGTTATATAATATATTTGTGAATTAGTTACAACTATCGTACCTTAGTGCTGAGAAGGATGTAGAATGCATCAAAAGTAAAAAAATAATAACAAAGTGTAAAAAAATCTATATATGGTCCAGTTATTTCCCAGCTATGTCCAGTTATTTCTCGACACATTGTTGAGTCAGTATATGTCGTGTTATAATATAATATATTAGTGAATTAGTTATAACTATCGTATCTCAGCGCTGACAACGATGTAGAAAGCATAAGTGCAAAATAATAACACATTTTAAGAAAAACTATATTATGGTCCGGTTATTTCCATGTGATGTCCTGTTATTTCCCAGCGATTATTTTCCTCTATGAGAGATGAGCGGGAAAACATTGGAGATGAGATATGATAACATATTATTGAGATACACAATAATGTCCAGGTTTTCACGGCTGTGTCCAGTTATTTGCCGGCGGTCATTTTCCTGTAACAATGGTACCGCTCTGATTTAATTGAGTGTTATTGGTTATACTATTGCCTCATTAGTGAGGTTGGCTTGAGAGACGAGCAGGAAAACATTGGAGTTGAGATATGATAACATATTACTGAGATACACAATAATGTCCATTTTTTTCCCGGCTTTGTCCAGTTATTTCCCGGCGGTTTCTTTCCTCTAACAATGGTACCGCTCTGATTTAACAGAGTGTTATTGGTATACTATTGCCTCATTAGTGAGGTTGACATACGGGATGAGCGGGAAAACATTGGAGTTGAGATATGATAACATATTGTTGAGATACACAATAATGTCCAGTTTTTTCCCTGCTGTGTCCAGTTATTTCCCGCCGGTTATTTTCCTCTAACAATGGTACCGCCCTGATTTAATAGAGTGTTATTGGTTATACTATTGCCTCATTAGTGAAGTTGGCATGAGAGATGAGCCGGAAAACATTGCAGATGAGATATGATAACATATTATTGAGATACATAATAATGTCCAGTTTTTTCCCGGCTGTGTCCGGTCATTTCCCGGCGGTTATTTTCCTCTAACAATGGTACCGCTCTGATTTAATACAGTGTTATTGGTTATACTATTGCCTCATTAGTGAAGTTGGCATGAGAAATGAGCCGGAAAACATTGCAGATGAGATATGATAACATATTATTGAGATACATAATAATGTCCAGTTTTTTCCCGGCTGTGTCCGGTCATTTCCCGGCGGTTATTTTCCTCTAACAATGGTACCGCTCTGATTTAATACAGTGTTATTGGTTATACTATTGCCTCATTAGTGAGGTTGGCTTGAGAGACGAGCAGGAAAACATTGGAGTTGAGATATGATAACATATTACTGAGATACACAATAATGTCCATTTTTTTTCCGGCTTTGTCCAGTTATTGGCCGACGGTTATTTTCCTGTAACAATGGTACCGCTCGATTTAATAGAGTGTTATTAGTTATACTATTGCCTCATTAGTGAGGTTGGCATGAGAGACGAGCGGAAAAACATTGGAGATGAGATATGATAACATATTACTGAGATACACAATAATGTCCAGTTTTCCCCCGGCTTTGTCCAGTTATTTCCCGGCGGTTTGTTTCTTCTAACAATGGTACCGCTCTGATTTAACAGAGTGTTATTGGTATACTATTGCCTCATTAATGAGGTTGACATGAGGGATGAGCGGGAAAACATTGGAGATGAGATATGATAACATATTATTGAGATACACAATAATGTCCAGTTTTTTCCCAGTTGTGTCCAGTTATTTGACGGCGGTTATTTTCCTGTAACAATGGTACCGCTCTGATTTAATTGAGTGTTATTGGTTATACTATTGCCTCATTAGTGAGGTTGGCTTGAGAGACGAGCAGGAAAACATTGTAGTTGAGATATAATAACATATTACTGAGATACACAATACTGTCCAGTTTTTTCCCGGCTTTGTCCAGTTATTTCCCGGCGGTTTCTTTCCTCTAACAATGGTACCGCTCTGATTTAACAGAGTGTTATTGGTATACTAATGCCTCATTAATAAGGTTGACATGAGGGATGAGCGGGAAAACATTGGAGTTGAGATATGATAACATATTATTGAGATACACAATATGGTCCAGTTTTTTCCCGGCTGTGTCCAGTTATTTCCCAGCGGTTATTTTCCTGTAACAATGGTACCGCTCTGATTTATTAGAGAGTTATCGGTTATACTATTGCCTCATTAGGGAAGTTGGCATAAGAGATGAGCGGGAAAACATTGGAGATGAGATATGATAACATATTATTGAGATACACAATAATGTCCAGTTTTTTCCCGGCTGTGTCCAGTTATTTCCCGGCGGTTATTTTCCTCTAACAATGGTACCGCTCTGATTTAATAGAGTGTTATTGGTTATACTATTGCCTCATTAGTGAGGTTGGCATGAGAGATGAGCGGGAAAACATTGGAGATGAGATATGATAACATATTATTGAGATACACAATAATGTCCAGTTTTTCCCGGCAGTGTCCAATTATTTCCCGGCGGTTATTTTCCTCTAACAATGGTACCGCTCTGATTTAATAGAGTGTTATTGGTTATACTATTGCCTCATTAATGAGGTTAACATGAGGGATGAGCGGGAAAACATATGATAACATATTATTGAGATACACAATATGGTCCAGTTTTTTCCCGGCTGTGTCCAGTTATTTTCCGGCGGTTATTTTTCTGTAACAAATGTACCGCTCGGATTTAATAGAGTGTTATTGGTTATATTATTGCCTCATTAATGAGGTTGGCATGAGAGATGAGCGGGAAAAAATTGGAGATGAGATATGATAAGATATTATTGAGATACACAATAATGTCCAGTTTTTTCCCGGCAGTGTCCGGTTATTTCCCGGCGGTTATTTTCCTCTAACAATGGTTCCGTTCTGATTTAATAGAGTGTTATGGGTTATACCATTGCCTCATTAATGAGGCTGACATGAGAATTAATTATATAATGAGTTTGTATACAACTACATTAAGGTTAACTATCCAGCTCCCCGTGTGGTTGCCGGGGTAGAATACAACCACTGCAACTGCAAACACACCTTCACATGCAGAGGGGTAGGACCCCCACCCCCATTCATATTCGTTTTGTAATTTTTTATTAATGCTCATTAAAGATCGTCATCATGACCCCTGCATTGTTTCAGGTGCCATCTCGCCCACATCACTAAGAGAATTGGCAGAAAAACAATAAACGTGGCTCCAGCGTAAATGGAGTATCTACAATAGAATTTGCAGCAACTCTGACGTTCAAGGTGAGAAGGTCCTAGGCCCATTCTCCATATCTTATCTCCATGTACATGGAGTATGAGCCTGGCATGTTCATGCCTATTAGGCGCCATATAAACGTCCATGTGTTGGTACGCCTTTGAGTTCATCCAGACTATTATATTAATGCAGCCATCGTACAAAATAATAAGGGAAAGTATGCGAAATTCCCACTGGCAGCTGGTGTGTACAATTTCTATGATTCTTCTGCATTGTGTTGTACATTTGCCAATCGTGCAAACTCGCTCATTTCCGTAGATCATCGGAAATACTTATTTTTGAAAAAAATGGTTGAGACAGTTCCGATTGGTACATTTGCATTGACTTTGAGATGCTCCCTATACACAGTATAGGGAGCATCTCAAACTGTCTATAGTATGCTATAGACAGTTTTGTTATATTAAGCCGAAAGAAATACGCGCATGCGCCGTGTAGCTTCCGTCCAGTTTTTTCCCGGTCCAGTATTTTCCCGTTACACCCGTTCTACTACCTCGCCCCACCCACCCATACTCCACAAAAAAAAATCATACAAAAAGTCATTTAATAACATTTTAAAACTTATCTAAAAACAAATTTTTTAGAAAAGTTTTACAATATAATACGAGGGGTGTCTCAAATGTAATGCAATTTCATTCATGATTGAAATTGGATTGAAACTATGCCATTTTTTTCATTTCATCCCTTTAAAGTATTCCCCCTATATATTTCAGCCTAACAATCCACTTCTGGAATGCGTCACGGTACGCTGATTGTGGAAAATCTTAAGCCACTGATAAACAGCAGAACCAAGTGCTGATCTAGTATAATATCTTCGAGCAGAGAGGATTTTTTTCAGTTTTGGAAACAAACAAAAAATCGCATGGGGCTAAATCTGGAGAATAAGGTTGATGGGGGAGCACAGTGATCTTCTTGGACTTCAGAAAGTCTTTAACAATGACAGATGTGTGTGATGGAGCGTTGTCGTGTAACAAACGGACATGTCTGATGCGTGCTTTTGGGCGACGTTTTACAAAGTATTTCTCAACCTTTTTCAGTACTACGTCACGATAGAATTTTCCTGTCACAGATTTACCCCTTGGTACAGGAATTTGAACAGCAAGTCCTTTCTCTGCGAAGAAAATGGTATACAAATCCTTCTTCACACTTTGAGTTCATTTTGCAACAGTCGATCTTTGACTGTGTTTTGTAGCCCATATTTTATTACCAATCTTCCAAACAGGCTCATAGAAATGCACCCAGGTTTCATCGTATGTGATGTCATTTGCAAACTTCTTTTTACTGTATTTTGGAATTGATTTTAGTAATTTTTAGCCACTTCTACACGTGTCCTCTTCTGCTCAGCTGTAAGCAAGTGGGAAATCCAGCGGGCAGTATCTTCCTAACTTTCATAACCTTCCTCAGAATACGATGTACCGAGGATCGTGAAACCCCTACCATACGTTCAATCTGTCGCACAGTATATCTCGCATCTTTCGAGATTAGTTCTCTTACCCTGAACTCTACAGACTTACTCGTCGCAGACTTTGGACGCCCTCATTTTACAGAGTCTTTAACAGCTTCTACACCTGCTGAAAACCTCTTCACACACCTACAAACTGTAGAGTACGATACCCAGTATCCCCAAATGCATGTCCAAGTTCATCATATATCTGCTTCGCAGACATTCCAAGTTTTGGGCGAACCTTTATATAGGCTCTAATTTCTTCACAATTAGCTACTCGTTTTCCAACCATATTTACAACAGTGGCCAACGAACGACTGCTTGTGTTGAAATGACTATTTTCCATACATATCGATTGAGTTGGACAATGATACATACATGTATAGACAGGTATTGAATAGGGCTACCCGTGCATATACATCTCGATGTACAACTCCACGTGATTATCGAGAAAACAATGAAACTGCATTACATTTGAGACACCCCTCGTATATAGAGAATAATTAACAGCATAAATTTGATACTGAATTTATGTCACGAGGGAAAAAAGTGGTAATTTGGTTAAAGAAACGAGTTTGAAGAACGAGTTTTAATTATATAACTTTACGTAAATGTTTCCAGTTAACAAAACTGCATAGGATTTTAATAAAGACTCTAAGCGTGTTTTTTAACAAATATGTTAAGAAAGTAGTTCCGGCAAAGTTATGATATAAAAAAGTTATATCGTTACTGATCAGCCTGTGAGTTACTCTGGATTTACTATGGACGCAAAGGCTATTATAGTCGTGCTTAGCGGGTTACCAGTCAATACTGGGTATTAAAGCAATATCTTTGACAGTTTAATAAGGAGATGTAAAACCTAACACATGCACACAAAAAAAATATATAAGTGTTTAATGTGGCACATTTGAATTTGCTGTTTATCTATCCTTCCACTAATTTAAAGGTGGGCGTCCCAAAATAGGGGCTGCTCATAATACTCGAAAGAGGGTGTACTCTAGTATACATGATTTATAGCTGGATCAAATATGTTGACGAGTATTTAACAAAGAAACAGTTATTTCATTTCACTGTACACAGTATTCATTTTGAATAGAAAAAATGGTGAGGCATCGGTGGTGATTTTCAATCACTGGTAAATTATCATTGGCTTATTTGAACGAACAAAACCACATAATTATATACAGACCCTAAAAAAGTTGCTTTTATTTTTTTCTAAGTATATTTTTTTGTTATTTTATAACATCATTAACAGAGTAAGCAAATACCAACACGGTTGTTGCTCAGGTTGTAAATGTGAAAGTGTCAGATGTGGAAGGTATACAGTACTGGTTCTATCCAGGTAAAATGGGGTGGTATGCCTCCACCGCTAAAAATCGACCGTCATGCATAGCCTAAACATGTGCTGAAAATGACGTAAAACCCCGTTCAACAAACCAACCAACCGAGTTGTAACCATGTTATCCCAGTAATTATACCCCCGCTTTCACAAAGTGACGTGGGGAATCACGTTGTCCGTAACGTCCCGTCGCATCCCATAACACAATCATGTTCATTACTTGAAGTTTCAAAAACAACTTTGAATTGGTTGTTCCCAAACTTCATACAAACATAACAACTGATGACCTTATGCCCCCCTATACATCACCCATTATACATCACCCATTGTTGACTGCTTAAATTATTACAGAATTATGGCTCTTTATTTGATTAAACATTTAGCCCCGTGTGGTTCCGGGGGCCCCGTTTGGTTACCGGGCCAATAATAGGGCCACTGCAGATCCCGTTGGAGGGAAGGCAGATGGGTAGAACCCCCAAATTCATGTTCATTTTATCATTTTTTGTTCATGCTCATTAAAGGTCTTCATCATGACCCCTGCATTGTTTCAGGCGCCTATCGCTCAAAAACTATAATGTGGCTCCAGCGTAAATGGAGTGTCTACAATAGAATATGCAGCAACTCTGCAGTTCAGGGTGAGAAGGTTCTAGGCCCGTTCTCCATATTTTATCTCGATGTACATGGAGGATGAGCCTGGCATGTTCATTCCTGTTAGGCGCCATATAACCTTTCATGTGTTGGTACGCCTTAAAACCCCAATTCAATTCCAATTCAATTGATTAACTATTTAAGCGGGGGTATTCATCACCTTCAGTGATAGTTCTAGTTCTGTGAAGACTTCTACCTAACGGCTAATTAACCAACCTTTTGCCAAATTCCCAAAACAAAAAATATGATTATCATGAGGAAATACGCCATCTTGGTGACCTTTGACAATTTAATCCATATGTTTTGTTTTACAATTCCATTATTAATATTTTACGTTCCTTGATCCCTGGCACAATCGACTTGTTTCAAGTAGCTATCCCGCCAACAACAGCAAACGTTTGCAACATGTACACCGTTTCTAAACCTACTTTTGACGAAATATTTATATAACTTCACACATTTTGAGAATCCAAGCTCTATAGACACAATATAAACAGCATTAAACAGCCAGGCCAAACCCTAAAACTGGAGCTCAACTTAAGAGTTATCAACTCATAATTCATTTTACGCATATTCAATCACAGGTATTTAAGAACCCGTCAATAAACTTGTACTTTTAATCGACACATTCACATTATTATATGACCTGAACACCTGTATAGAGTTCTGACTAACGGTTTTGTAGTGTATTTTCCCCGTTATTTGGCGCGTCAGTTTCTTTAACATTTTTGGGAGAGACAAATCCATTTGATCTATGGCCCCATATATCTTACACCTTGGCAATTCATATTCATAGGTATTAAAGGGATACACGGCATGACGACAATCTTGAAGGTTGTCCAAGCACTAAAATTAGCGTCTCGATATAGTAATGCACTATCATTAGACTTCAAACTTGATTGCATATAATTAAATAAAAAATTGAGTTTCTATTTTTTCGTCTTTTTCTACCATAGATTTAAATATGCATATATTATTGATCAATATAATCAACAGTTAATATGCAAAAAACAATTTGCTGTATAATATTCTTATAATTATGTTAATAATTGAAAAAATGCAAGTTATGTACAAAAACGAATGGGACGCCCTGAGTTTTAAAATAATAAAGATTGCCGAGTGTCCCTTTAATGACTCTATATGCATCTACAATGACGATTCAAATCTTTGTTCAGATTATTGAATAACATTTTAAGATATAATAGTGTCCTATGATTGTAAAATAAATATTTACAGTTCCCTCTTTAATTTAATATATTCCTTAAATGGACATATGGCAATCTTGAAATATGTATCAAGCATTAACATTTGCACATTGATTTATCAATTCAGTATCATTTTGACTTTAAACAAGCTTTCATACACTATTGTTTGGGGCGCTTGTTTCAGACAAAGATTAATTTTCTGCTGTCCCACCAACAAGGAATTTGCATAGGAAAAGCTCTATCAAAAATCATTTTGGCTGTAAAATATTTATGTCTCAACCGATTTTCAAAAATAAAGTAGTTTTATTTACCACAGTTCTAATGATATAAAACTGATGTACTTATTATTTAAATTGCTCGAGTTACATAAGAAAAACATTTGGCTGAAACAATAGAATAAAAGGAAATGCAATGTTAACGTTTTTCTTCTTTATTTTCCCATAGGTTTAAATATATTATTGGTACAATATAATCAACAGTTACTAATATTCAAAAACAAGTTGCTTTAAACTATTCAAATAATAATCATAGACATAGCTAAACTATTTAAATATATGTCCATGTAATTAGTAATATGCAAATTATGTTAAAAAAACTTACAGGATTCTAGAGTTACATTTTCATCTTAACCCAAGGAATGTTGTTACAGATGTCCAATAACTCTTTCATTATGGCAGAGTTATGCCCCCTTTCATAAAACGTTAACGTTGACAAATAACGTACACTGCATGTATGAAAGCAACACAACACCTTATAACATTTTTAAAAGCACGGCACTTAAACTGTTTGAAATGATCAAGTTATTAAATGAAAACTTATAAAATATTCAATTGTCTACATTCAAAATATACTGTACTGTACATGTATACTAGATATTCATTGGAGTACAAAGCGTTAAATCGAGCTTGAGTAAGGAATAATTAACCTGTCATGATGTGTGTTTGTGAGGGAACAACCAAACTATACCTAACCAGGGTAAACCAGGAAGTATTTTGTGTGTTGACTATATCCTATGACTACATAGCAGTCACACACATGGCAAGGTTTATTCTAAGCTTTACAATTTACAAACGCAGACAATATAGTAGTCTTAATAATCCTGAGAATTATAGAGGTATTACTTTGTTAAGTACTTTAGGAAAATTATTTACATGTGTGCTGAATAATCGATTAAATTATTGGTCGGAAAGTTACAATGTTTATATTAAAGCACAGGCCGGTTTTAGGAAAATATGATCACTGTAGATACTGTTTTTGTTGTGCATGGGCTTATTACTCATATGATAAATGCGGGCAAAAAGCTGTGGTTTTATTAATGTTACAAAGGCTTTTGACTATGTAGTAAGAGACAATTTGTGGATGAAATTAATCAAACTAGGGTAACATTTTATATATTATCAAGTCTATGTATAAATGTATAAAACCATGAGTGAAGCTTTCAAATAAGCTTAGTGATACATTTACATGTGTTTTAGGAGTACATCAAGGTGAATTTTTGTCCCCATTACTTTTATCAATGTTTATAAATGACGTAGAAGAAGAATTTATCTTGAAATGGTTCAAGGGTGTTGACGTAGATAATATGATCAAAGTTTTTATTGTGCTATATGTTGATGATATTGTCATTTTTTTCAGAAACTGCACAGGGTTTACAGAAAGGATTTGACATTTTTCTTGATTACTGTAAGCCCTGGAAATTAAAAGTAAAAGTATTGAAAACAAAGGTTATGGTTTAGGTTAGGAAGGCTGGTCAATTAGCTGGAGATGTTCGATTTACCTATGAATAATTAAATAGAAATTGTTAAATCTTTTTCATATCTGGGAATTGTTTTTACTCAGGGTGGATCTTCCCATGAAACACAATGTACATTAGCTGGTCAGGCTCAAAAAGCAATATTTAAACTAAATAGATATATATACAAATTTGCAGATATCACTGTACAGCACAAACTTGATTTGTTCGAATAATTTATTGTTCCTGTTTTAAATTATGCCTCTGAGGTTTGGGGATTTGTAACAGCATTAAATGTAGAACGAGTGCAAACCCAATTTTGCAAACGAGTATTACAGATAAAACGATCAGCAAAAAACGATTGGCGAATAATTATGTATTGGCTGAAAATATTGAACGTTAATGAAAATAAGTATATACGGCATGTTTACAATATGATGATAGTGGATGCTGAGCTATATCCAAATAAAAAGAATTGGGTAAAATTGTTAATCAGCTTGTAAGAATCTCTTGGTTTTTATCATGCATGGTTATTTCAAGGGATTGGCAATAAGGAATTGTTTTTGTACTGTATAAAACAAAGAATACATGATAATTTCATTCAAAATTGACATTCAAGGTTAGAGAATTCTAGTAGGGCAATTTTTTATAAACTGATTGTTGATTAATTTTGATCTTAAGCCATATCTAAAGCTCTTAAACATACCAAAGTTTAGACAGGCAATGTCAACGTTACGTGTGTCCTCTCCTACCCTTGAAATAGAAGCTGGCAGATGGCAAAAAACAGTCAGTAAACCGATACATAAAAGAAAATGCGTCGTCTGCAATTAACTTGAAGACGAATATCACTTTGCTATTGAATGTAGCATGTTTAATTAAATAAGAAATCATTACATAAGTAAATATTTTTGGAAAAGACCTAGCATGATCAAATGTTTAGAAATTTTCAAATGCGAAAACAAAAAGACACTGCAGAACCTTAGCGTCTTTATACATAAAGCCTTTGAAATTAGAAAATCAATGGTGAATAAGTATTACAGTTACAACAGCAGTTGTTTTTTGCTTGTTTTTTTATGTTATTCTAAAGTTGCATGTGTACGTTATAAGTCTATATTTGTTTATTACAAACTATGTATATACGTTTGTGTACTAGTTAGAAGCTTTCCATTTGTCACGTTAATTAAAATTGATATTATATATAAATTAATATAAATATGTACATGAACATTTTAGCAATACACTGTGATGGTTCACTCACCTTTTTGCGGTGAAAGCAAATAACAACAACATTAACTGCTAAAGTATTAATTGTAACCTTATACCTATGAATACTTTTCTGTTAATTATGTTAGTTGTTGGTATAATGTAGTATATATATATATATTTCACTATCGCTGTCTAGTTTATATGTATTTGTTGTATCCTCACGGGTCTTATGACCCATTGGAATTATCTGAATAAACACAATAAGTATAAAAGTCATTCAAAATCAAAACACGCATTTATACGACACAACCAGGAAGTATTTTGTCGAGTGTATTCCCAGTATCTTATACGTATTTTGTCGAGTGTATTCCCGGTGTACACCGGTATCGTATAACTACAAGGTACACAGTTTCACTGAACACTGTCTAGGTCAGAGACAAACTTTAAATTTAATAAACACCCATAATAGTAATGGCGTCTGTGAGTGGTAGAAAGTCTGTAAGATCTACTGACAAGGCGTCGGAGGAATATTTTGAGTATGTCTGTACTCCCTGTACAGCTGAAGACAGGAACTCGGAGGCAGTGAAGTTTTGTGAGGACTGTAGTGAATATCTATGTAGAGAATGCCTGAAACAGCACAACAAATTTGCCGCGATGAGGAGTCATCGGATTGTAGATGTGGG
Source organism: Cyrtodaria siliqua (assembly GCA_037043455.1). Taxonomy (NCBI): domain Eukaryota; kingdom Metazoa; phylum Mollusca; class Bivalvia; order Adapedonta; family Hiatellidae; genus Cyrtodaria; species Cyrtodaria siliqua. The sequence continues at coordinate 23,637 of JAWPHD010022247.1, forward strand.
GGTCATGTCGGGGCAGGGTCCACAACCAGCCAAGGTGGTTGTCATGGAGAAATGTGAGCGACACAACGGCAACCCCATAGATACATACTGTGGGAATCATGACGCTGTCTGTTGTCCTACGTGCGTGTCTCTTGAACACAGGTATGTAAAGTCTAAAGAGAGAGAGAGAGAGAGATAGAGAGAGAGAGAGAACATATATGGGCCTATAATGAGACTAATTGCTATCTTCCTCATAGAAAACAGAAGCTTATTTCAAGTTGTATTATTATACGAGTAGGAAATTCACATGTGGACGTGTTTTTTTTTTATAAAATATGGCCAACCATAAACAATGTTTGGTTTATTGTTTCCATTCTTTTTAACACACAGAAAATGGCTTTACCCAAAACGTGTATAGCAAATCGTTATATATATATACTACTGGATCCAGCCGTTCGTGCCATTGTGAAAAAAGCATCCCTTAGTGGACATTTCGTAAAATCTTGATATTTGACATGTTATCAGGAGTTCAATGTACACTTTTACCGTGTTTTCCCTATGATTACAGCCGTTCGTAGCCATGTCCACGACCGGTCGCAGAATACTTGCTGACATATCTATAAGTCTACGAACGGCTGTTATTTTTCACTCGAAAGAAACCCAACAATCCCAAATGAAATTATATTCATGAAATAATAGATGTAGATCTAGATAGGTGTATTCTACAGGGGCGGATCCAGGATTTCAGCTTAGGGGGGGGGGGGCGTAAGATTTTGGTCAATTTTCGGGTCCGTCTCTAGCCTCATAAAACGGTTGCGGTAGTGCATTGACAGGGTAAAAAAGTCCGTTTTCAAATAAAAGGATTTAACAATGTGTTAATTAAACCACTCATTAGCCATTATGCGTCGAGCGAGCGATAAAAAAATTATACTGAGGGAGTGCATCGAAATTGTTTGATATTTTATCTACAGTAACATGGACATACATGTATGAATAAAAAAAGTCCGTTTTCAAATAATAAGGATTTAACAATGTGTTAAGTAAACCACTCATTAGCCATTGTGCTCGAGCGAGCGAAGCGAGCAAGAATTATACTGAGGGCGTGCAACGAAATTGTATGAATAAAAAAAGTCCGTTTTCAAATAAAAAGATTTAACAATGTGTTAATTAAACCACTCATTACATTATGCGTCGAGCGAGCGAGAACATTGTTTATACTGAGGGTGTGCATCGAAATTGTTTGATATTTTATCTACAGTAACATAGACATACATGTATGAATAAAAAAGTTCGTTTTGAAATAAAATGATTTAACAATCTGTTAATTAAACCACTCATTAGCTATTATGCGTCGAGCAAGCGAAGCGAGCGAGAAAAAAAATTATACTGAGGGCGTGCAACGAAATTTTATCTACAGTAACATGGACATACATGTATGATCCGGAATTTTTAGGGGGGGCGCGCGCCGGGTGCGCCCCCCCCCCCTCCCCCCCTGGATCCGCTAGTGTTCTAAGTAGGTTTATTAATCGGTGAACCATTTTATTCATGATTTATTTGACGTCACGTATTTTATAATATGACGTCACGTTTTCACGTCTCACGTGAAGCCTTAACTTAGATGACGTCATTGATTATTTTAGTATACCTGCACGACTTCTAACAAATAGTCTAGACTCTGTATCGATTAATTTAAATTAAATAATGATGAAAAATAAAAATGATGAAAAAAAATCCTATACAGTAGATCTAATGTACCAGTAGATCTAGAGACTAGTATTTAAAGAAATTAACCCGCCAATTAACGGCAAAATTACACTACAAACCGTTTATCAAAACTCTATCCAGGTGTTCAGGTAATATACTAATGCATATACATGTGCCGATTAAACAGGGAAGGTTTATTCATGGGTTCTTGAAATACCCATGATTGATTATGCGTAAAGAATGATTATGAGTTGGTAACTCTCTTAATTCGAAGCTACATTTTTGGGTGGTTATTTATACTGTTTCTATACAGTAGAGTTTGGGATTCTCAAAATATGTAAGTTATATATAATGTTTACCTCGTCGTCAGTAGTTTTAGAAACGTTACAGATCTACATAT
>JAWPHD010022248.1:0-25713 GCA_037043455.1 Cyrtodaria siliqua
ATCTGGCTTGTTGTTATGATTGTTAATATGACTATTGTTATAATTATTGCAGCAAACCTGTATCAAGACACAACGTTAATCGCTTCTCAAGTGAGCCCAGAAGTTGCATGTACAAGCCATGACAAGCCAACAATGCGTTCCACCGTAAGTTTTTCATATGTATACGTACTTTCAACAGATATGCACACATCAGAAATGAAACGTGCACTCTATGGCACGCAGAATGATACTTGTTGACATTTCATTGCCAAGGGACGTAATACGTGTACGGGAAAATAGGACAAACAGAGATAACTTAGATTTTTACGCGATCTGATAGTACATATGATTATTATTCATAACAGTAATACGTATAGAATATGTACAATATTATCTGGCTTGTTGTTATGATTGTTAATATGACTATTGTTATAATTATTGCAGCAAACCTGTATCAAGACACAACGTTAATCGCTTCTCAAGTGAGCCCAGAAGTTGCATGTACAAGCCATGACAAGCCAACAATGCGTTCCACCGTAAGTTTTTCATATGTATACGTACTTTCAACAGATATGCACAAGTCAGAAATGAAACGGGCACTCTATGGCACGCAGAATGATACTTGTTGACATTTCATTGCCAAGGGACGTAATACGTGTACGGGAAAATAGGACAAACAGAGATAACTTAGATTTTTACGCGATCTGATAGTACATATGATTATTATTCATAATAGTAATACGTAAAGAATATGTACAATATTATCTGGCTAGTTGTTATGATTGTTAATATGACTATTGTTATAATTATTGCAGCAAACCTGTATCAAAACACAACGTTAATCGCTTCTCAAGTGAGCCCAGAAGTTGCATGTACAAGCCATGACAAGCCAACATTGCGTTCCACCGTAAGTTTATCATATGTATACGTACTTTCAACAGATATGCACAAGTCAGAAATGAAACGGGCACTCTATGGCACGCAGAATGATACTTGTTGACATTTCATTGCCAAGGGACGTAATACGTGTACGGGAAAATAGGACAAACAGAGATAACTTAGATTTTTACGCGATCTGATAGTACATATGATTGTTATTCATAATAGTAATACGTATAGAATATGTACAATATTATCTGGCTTGTTGTTATGATTGTTAATATGACTATTGTTATAATTATTGCAGCAAACCTGTATCAAGACACAACGTTAATCGCTTCTCAAGTGAGCCCAGAAGTTGCATGTACAAGCCATGACAAGCCAACAATGCGTTCCACCGTAAGTTTTTCATATGTATACGTACTTTCAACAGATATGCACAAGTCAGAAATGAAACGGGCACTCTATGGCACGCAGAATGATACTTGTTGACATGTCATTGCCAAGGGACGTAATACGTGTACGGGAAAATAGGACAAACAGAGATAACTTAGATGTTTACGCGATCTGATAGTACATATGATTATTATTCATAATAGTAATACGTAAAGAATATGTACAATATTATCTGGCTTGTTGTTATGATTGTTAATATGACTATTGTTATAATTATTGCGCAGCAACCTGTATCAAGACACAACGTTAATCGCTTCTCAAGTGAGCCCAGAAGTTGCATGTACAAGCCATGACAAGCCAACAATGCGTTCCACCGTAAGTTTTTCATATGTATACGTACTTTCAACAGATATGCACAAGTCAGAAATGAAACGGGCACTCTATGGCACGCAGAATGATACTTGTTGACATTTCATTGCCAAGGGACGTAATACGTGTACGGGAAAATAGGACAAACAGAGATAACTTAGATTTTTACGCGATCTGATAGTACATATGATTATTATTCATAATAGTAATACGTATAGAATATGTACAATATTATCTGGCTTGTTGTTATGATTGTTAATATGACTATTGTTATAATTATTGCAGCAAACCTGTATCAAGACACAACGTTAATCGCTTCTCAAGTGAGCCCAGAAGTTGCATGTACAAGCCATGACAAGCCAACAATGCGTTCCACCGTAAGTTTTTCATATGTATACGTACTTTCAACAGATATGCACACATCAGAAATGAAACGTGCACTCTATGGCACGCAGAATGATACTTGTTGACATTTCATTGCCAAGGGACGTAATACGTGTACGGGAAAATAGGACAAACAGAGATAACTTAGATTTTTACGCGATCTGATAGTACATATGATTATTATTCATAACAGTAATACGTATAGAATATGTACAATATTATCTGGCTTGTTGTTATGATTGTTAATATGACTATTGTTATAATTATTGCAGCAAACCTGTATCAAGACACAACGTTAATCGCTTCTCAAGTGAGCCCAGAAGTTGCATGTACAAGCCATGACAAGCCAACAATGCGTTCCACCGTAAGTTTATCATATGTATACGTACTTTCAACAGATATGCACAAGTCAGAAATGAAACGGGCACTCTATGGCACGCAGAATGATACTTGTTGACATTTCATTGCCAAGGGACGTAATACGTGTACGGGAAAATAGGACAAACAGAGATAACTTAAATTTTTACGCGATCTGATAGTACATATGATTATTATTCATAATAGTAATACGTATAGAATATGTACAATATTATCTGGCTTGTTGTTATGATTGTTAATATGAATATTGTTATAATTATTGCAGCAAACCTGTATCAAGACACAACGTTAATCGCTTCTCAAGTGAGCCCAGAAGTTGCATGTACAAGCCATGACAAGCCAACAATGCGTTCCACCGTAAGTTTTTCATATGTATACGTACTTTCAACAGATATGCACAAGTCAGAAATGAAACGGGCACTCTATGGCACGCAGAATGATACTTGTTGACATTTCATTGCCAAGGGACGTAATACGAGTACGGTAAAATAGGACAAACAGAGATAACTTAGATTTTTACGCGATCTGATAGTACATATGATTATTATTCATAATAGTAATACGTATAGAATATGTACAATATTATCTGGCTTGTTGTTATGATTGTTAATATGACTATTGTTATAATTATTGCAGCAAACCTGTATCAAGACACAACGTTAATCGCTTCTCAAGTGAGCCCAGAAGTTGCATGTACAAGCCATGACAAGCCAACATTGCGTTCCACCGTAAGTTTATCATATGTATACGTACTTTCAACAGATATGCACAAGTCAGAAATGAAACGGGCACTCTATGGCACACAGAATGATACTTGTTGACATTTCATTGCCAAGGGACGTAATACGTGTACGGGAAAATAGGACAAACAGAGATAACTTAGATTTTTACGCGATCTGATAGTACATATGATTATAATTCATAATAGTAATACGTAAAGAATATGTACAATATTATCTGGCTAGTTGTTATGATTGTTAATATGACTATTGTTATAATTATTGCAGCAAACCTGTATCAAGACACAACGTTAATCGCTTCTCAAGTGAGCCCAGAAGTTGCATGTACAAGCCATGACAAGCCAACAATGCGTTCCACCGTAAGTTTTTCATATGTATACGTACTTTCAACAGATATGCACAAGTCAGAAATGAAACGGGCACTCTATGGCACGCAGAATGATACTTGTTGACATTTCATTGCCAAGGGACGTAATACGTGTACGGGAAAATAGGACAAACAGAGATAACTTAGATTTTTACGCGATCTGATAGTACATATGATTATTATTCATAATAGTAATACGTATAGAATATGTACAATATTATCTGGCTTGTTGTTATGATTGTTAATATGACTATTGTTATAATTATTGCAGCAAACCTGTATCAAGACACAACGTTAATCGCTTCTCAAGTGAGCCCAGAAGTTGCATGTACAAGCCATGACAAGCCAACAATGCGTTCCACCGTAAGTTTTTCATATGTATACGTACTTTCAACAGATATGCACACATCAGAAATGAAACGTGCACTCTATGGCACGCAGAATGATACTTGTTGACATTTCATTGCCAAGGGACGTAATACGTGTACGGGAAAATAGGACAAACAGAGATAACTTAGATTTTTACGCGATCTGATAGTACATATGATTATTATTCATAACAGTAATACGTATAGAATATGTACAATATTATCTGGCTTGTTGTTATGATTGTTAATATGACTATTGTTATAATTATTGCAGCAAACCTGTATCAAGACACAACGTTAATCGCTTCTCAAGTGAGCCCAGAAGTTGCATGTACAAGCCATGACAAGCCAACAATGCGTTCCACCGTAAGTTTATCATATGTATACGTACTTTCAACAGATATGCACAAGTCAGAAATGAAACGGGCACTCTATGGCACGCAGAATGATACTTGTTGACATTTCATTGCCAAGGGACGTAATACGTGTACGGGAAAATAGGACAAACAGAGATAACTTAAATTTTTACGCGATCTGATAGTACATATGATTATTATTCATAATAGTAATACGTATAGAATATGTACAATATTATCTGGCTTGTTGTTATGATTGTTAATATGAATATTGTTATAATTATTGCAGCAAACCTGTATCAAGACACAACGTTAATCGCTTCTCAAGTGAGCCCAGAAGTTGCATGTACAAGCCATGACAAGCCAACAATGCGTTCCACCGTAAGTTTTTCATATGTATACGTACTTTCAACAGATATGCACAAGTCAGAAATGAAACGGGCACTCTATGGCACGCAGAATGATACTTGTTGACATTTCATTGCCAAGGGACGTAATACGAGTACGGTAAAATAGGACAAACAGAGATAACTTAGATTTTTACGCGATCTGATAGTACATATGATTATTATTCATAATAGTAATACGTATAGAATATGTACAATATTATCTGGCTTGTTGTTATGATTGTTAATATGACTATTGTTATAATTATTGCAGCAAACCTGTATCAAGACACAACGTTAATCGCTTCTCAAGTGAGCCCAGAAGTTGCATGTACAAGCCATGACAAGCCAACATTGCGTTCCACCGTAAGTTTATCATATGTATACGTACTTTCAACAGATATGCACAAGTCAGAAATGAAACGGGCACTCTATGGCACACAGAATGATACTTGTTGACATTTCATTGCCAAGGGACGTAATACGTGTACGGGAAAATAGGACAAACAGAGATAACTTAGATTTTTACGCGATCTGATAGTACATATGATTATAATTCATAATAGTAATACGTAAAGAATATGTACAATATTATCTGGCTAGTTGTTATGATTGTTAATATGACTATTGTTATAATTATTGCAGCAAACCTGTATCAAAACACAACGTTAATCGCTTCTCAAGTGAGCCCAGAAGTTGCATGTACAAGCCATGACAAGCCAACATTGCGTTCCACCGTAAGTTTATCATATGTATACGTACTTTCAACAGATATGCACAAGTCAGAAATGAAACGGGCACTCTATGGCACGCAGAATGATACTTGTTGACATTTCATTGCCAAGGGACGTAATACGTGTACGGGAAAATAGGACAAACAGAGATAACTTAGATTTTTACGCGATCTGATAGTACATATGATTGTTATTCATAATAGTAATACGTATAGAATATGTACAATATTATCTGGCTTGTTGTTATGATTGTTAATATGACTATTGTTATAATTATTGCAGCAAACCTGTATCAAGACACAACGTTAATCGCTTCTCAAGTGAGCCCAGAAGTTGCATGTACAAGCCATGACAAGCCAACAATGCGTTCCACCGTAAGTTTTTCATATGTATACGTACTTTCAACAGATATGCACAAGTCAGAAATGAAACGGGCACTCTATGGCACGCAGAATGATACTTGTTGACATTTCATTGCCAAGGGACGTAATACGTGTACGGGAAAATAGGACAAACAGAGATAACTTAGATTTTTACGCGATCTGATAGTACATATGATTATTATTCATAATAGTAATACGTATAGAATATGTACAATATTATCTGGCTTGTTGTTATGATTGTTAATATGACTATTGTTATAATTATTGCAGCAAACCTGTATCAAGACACAACGTTAATCGCTTCTCAAGTGAGCCCAGAAGTTGCATGTACAAGCCATGACAAGCCAACAATGCGTTCCACCGTAAGTTTTTCATATGTATACGTACTTTCAACAGATATGCACACATCAGAAATGAAACGTGCACTCTATGGCACGCAGAATGATACTTGTTGACATTTCATTGCCAAGGGACGTAATACGTGTACGGGAAAATAGGACAAACAGAGATAACTTAGATTTTTACGCGATCTGATAGTACATATGATTATTATTCATAACAGTAATACGTATAGAATATGTACAATATTATCTGGCTTGTTGTTATGATTGTTAATATGACTATTGTTATAATTATTGCAGCAAACCTGTATCAAGACACAACGTTAATCGCTTCTCAAGTGAGCCCAGAAGTTGCATGTACAAGCCATGACAAGCCAACAATGCGTTCCACCGTAAGTTTATCATATGTATACGTACTTTCAACAGATATGCACAAGTCAGAAAAGAAACGGGCACTCTATGGCACGCAGAATGATACTTGTTGACATTTCATTGCCAAGGGACGTAATACGTGTACGGGAAAATAGGACAAACAGAGATAACTTAAATTTTTACGCGATCTGATAGTACATATGATTATTATTCATAATAGTAATACGTATAGAATATGTACAATATTATCTGGCTTGTTGTTATGATTGTTAATATGACTATTGTTATAATTATTGCAGCAAACCTGTATCAAGACACAACGTTAATCGCTTCTCAAGTGAGCCCAGAAGTTGCATGTACAAGCCATGACAAGCCAACAATGCGTTCCACCGTAAGTTTTTCATATGTATACGTACTTTCAACAGATATGCACAAGTCAAAAAATGAAACGGGCACTCTATGGCACGCAGAATGATACTTGTTGACATTTCATTGCCAAGGGACGTAATACGAGTACGGTAAAATAGGACAAACAGAGATAACTTAGATTTTTACGCGATCTGATAGTACATATGATTATTATTCATAATAGTAATACGTATAGAATATGTACAATATTATCTGGCTTGTTGTTATGATTGTTAATATGACTATTGTTATAATTATTGCAGCAAACCTGTATCAAGACACAACGTTAATCGCTTCTCAAGTGAGCCCAGAAGTTGCATGTACAAGCCATGACAAGCCAACATTGCGTTCCACCGTAAGTTTATCATATGTATACGTACTTTCAACAGATATGCACAAGTCAGAAATGAAACGGGCACTCTATGGCACACAGAATGATACTTGTTGACATTTCATTGCCAAGGGACGTAATACGTGTACGGGAAAATAGGACAAACAGAGATAACTTAGATTTTTACGCGATCTGATAGTACATATGATTATTATTCATAATAGTAATACGTAAAGAATATGTACAATATTATCTGGCTAGTTGTTATGATTGTTAATATGACTATTGTTATAATTATTGCAGCAAACCTGTATCAAAACACAACGTTAATCGCTTCTCAAGTGAGCCCAGAAGTTGCATGTACAAGCCATGACAAGCCAACATTGCGTTCCACCGTAAGTTTATTATATGTATACGTACTTTCAACAGATATGCACAAGTCAGAAATGAAACGGGCACTCTATGGCACGCAGAATGATACTTGTTGACATTTCATTGCCAAGGGACGTAATACGTGTACGGGAAAATAGGACAAACAGAGATAACTTAGATTTTTACGCGATCTGATAGTACATATGATTGTTATTCATAATAGTAATACGTATAGAATATGTACAATATTATCTGGCTTGTTGTTATGATTGTTAATATGACTATTGTTATAATTATTGCAGCAAACCTGTATCAAGACACAACGTTAATCGCTTCTCAAGTGAGCCCAGAAGTTGCATGTACAAGCCATGACAAGCCAACAATGCGTTCCACCGTAAGTTTTTCATATGTATACGTACTTTCAACAGATATGCACAAGTCAGAAATGAAACGGGCACTCTATGGCACGCAGAATGATACTTGTTGACATGTCATTGCCAAGGGACGTAATACGTGTACGGGAAAATAGGACAAACAGAGATAACTTAGATGTTTACGCGATCTGATAGTACATATGATTATTATTCATAATAGTAATACGTAAAGAATATGTACAATATTATCTGGCTTGTTGTTATGATTGTTAATATGACTATTGTTATAATTATTGCAGCAAACCTGTATCAAGACACAACGTTAATCGCTTCTCAAGTGAGCCCAGAAGTTGCATGTACAAGCCATGACAAGCCAACAATGCGTTCCACCGTAAGTTTTTCATATGTATACGTACTTTCAACAGATATGCACAAGTCAGAAATGAAACGGGCACTCTATGGCACGCAGAATGATACTTGTTGACATTTCATTGCCAAGGGACGTAATACGTGTACGGGAAAATAGGACAAACAGAGATAACTTAGATTTTTACGCGATCTGATAGTACATATGATTATTATTCATAATAGTAATACGTATAGAATATGTACAATATTATCTGGCTTGTTGTTATGATTGTTAATATGACTATTGTTATAATTATTGCAGCAAACCTGTATCAAGACACAACGTTAATCGCTTCTCAAGTGAGCCCAGAAGTTGCATGTACAAGCCATGACAAGCCAACAATGCGTTCCACCGTAAGTTTTTCATATGTATACGTACTTTCAACAGATATGCACACATCAGAAATGAAACGTGCACTCTATGGCACGCAGAATGATACTTGTTGACATTTCATTGCCAAGGGACGTAATACGTGTACGGGAAAATAGGACAAACAGAGATAACTTAGATTTTTACGCGATCTAATAGTACATATGATTATTATTCATAACAGTAATACGTATAGAATATGTACAATATTATCTGGCTTGTTGTTATGATTGTTAATATGACTATTGTTATAATTATTGCAGCAAACCTGTATCAAGACACAACGTTAATCGCTTCTCAAGTGAGCCCAGAAGTTGCATGTACAAGCCATGACAAGCCAACAATGCGTTCCACCGTAAGTTTATCATATGTATACGTACTTTCAACAGATATGCACAAGTCAGAAATGAAACGGGCACTCTATGGCACGCAGAATGATACTTGTTGACATTTCATTGCCAAGGGACGTAATACGTGTACGGGAAAATAGGACAAACAGAGATAACTTAAATTTTTACGCGATCTGATAGTACATATGATTATTATTCATAATAGTAATACGTATAGAATATGTACAATATTATCTGGCTTGTTGTTATGATTGTTAATATGACTATTGTTATAATTATTGCAGCAAACCTGTATCAAGACACAACGTTAATCGCTTCTCAAGTGAGCCCAGAAGTTGCATGTACAAGCCATGACAAGCCAACAATGCGTTCCACCGTAAGTTTTTCATATGTATACGTACTTTCAACAGATATGCACAAGTCAGAAATGAAACGGGCACTCTATGGCACGCAGAATGATACTTGTTGACATTTCATTGCCAAGGGACGTAATACGAGTACGGTAAAATAGGACAAACAGAGATAACTTAGATTTTTACGCGATCTGATAGTACATATGATTATTATTCATAATAGTAATACGTATAGAATATGTACAATATTATCTGGCTTGTTGTTATGATTGTTAATATGACTATTGTTATAATTATTGCAGCAAACCTGTATCAAGACACAACGTTAATCGCTTCTCAAGTGAGCCCAGAAGTTGCATGTACAAGCCATGACAAGCCAACATTGCGTTCCACCGTAAGTTTATCATATGTATACGTACTTTCAACAGATATGCACAAGTCAGAAATGAAACGGGCACTCTATGGCACACAGAATGATACTTGTTGACATTTCATTGCCAAGGGACGTAATACGTGTACGGGAAAATAGGACAAACAGAGATAACTTAGATTTTTACGCGATCTGATAGTACATATGATTATTATTCATAATAGTAATACGTAAAGAATATGTACAATATTATCTGGCTAGTTGTTATGATTGTTAATATGACTATTGTTATAATTATTGCAGCAAACCTGTATCAAGACACAACGTTAATCGCTTCTCAAGTGAGCCCAGAAGTTGCATGTACAAGCCATGACAAGCCAACAATGCGTTCCACCGTAAGTTTTTCATATGTATACGTACTTTCAACAGATATGCACAAGTCAGAAATGAAACGGGCACTCTATGGCACGCAGAATGATACTTGTTGACATTTCATTGCCAAGGGACGTAATACGAGTACGGTAAAATAGGACAAACAGAGATAACTTAGATTTTTACGCGATCTGATAGTACATATGATTATTATTCATAATAGTAATACGTATAGAATATGTACAATATTATCTGGCTTGTTGTTATGATTGTTAATATGACTATTGTTATAATTATTGCAGCAAACCTGTATCAAGACACAACGTTAATCGCTTCTCAAGTGAGCCCAGAAGTTGCATGTACAAGCCATGACAAGCCAACATTGCGTTCCACCGTAAGTTTATCATATGTATACGTACTTTCAACAGATATGCACAAGTCAGAAATGAAACGGGCACTCTATGGCACACAGAATGATACTTGTTGACATTTCATTGCCAAGGGACGTAATACGTGTACGGGAAAATAGGACAAACAGAGATAACTTAGATTTTTACGCGATCTGATAGTACATATGATTATTATTCATAATAGTAATACGTAAAGAATATGTACAATATTATCTGGCTAGTTGTTATGATTGTTAATATGACTATTGTTATAATTATTGCAGCAAACCTGTATCAAGACACAACGTTAATCGCTTCTCAAGTGAGCCCAGAAGTTGCATGTACAAGCCATGACAAGCCAACAATGCGTTCCACCGTAAGTTTTTCATATGTATACGTACTTTCAACAGATATGCACACATCAGAAATGAAACGTGCACTCTATGGCACGCAGAATGATACTTGTTGACATTTCATTGCCAAGGGACGTAATACGTGTACGGGAAAATAGGACAAACAGAGATAACTTAGATTTTTACGCGATCTGATAGTACATATGATTATTATTCATAACAGTAATACGTATAGAATATGTACAATATTATCTGGCTTGTTGTTATGATTGTTAATATGACTATTGTTATAATTATTGCAGCAAACCTGTATCAAGACACAACGTTAATCGCTTCTCAAGTGAGCCCAGAAGTTGCATGTACAAGCCATGACAAGCCAACAATGAGTTCCACCGTAAGTTTTTCATATGTATACGTACTTTCAACAGATATGCACAAGTCAGAAATAAAACGGGCACTCTATGGCACGCAGAATGATACTTGTTGACATTTCATTGCCAAGGGACGTAATACGTGTACGAGAAAATAGGACAAACAGAGATAACTTAGATTTTTACGCGATCTGATAGTACATATGATTATTATTCATAATAGTAATACGTAAAGAATATGTACAATATTATCTGGCTTGTTGTTATGATTGTTAATATGACTATTGTTATAATTATTGCAGCAAACCTGTATCAAGACACAACGTTAATCGCTTCTCAAGTGAGCCCAGAAGTTGCATGTACAAGCCATGACAAGCCAACAATGCGTTCCACCGTAAGTTTTTCATATGTATACGTACTTTCAACAGATATGCACAAGTCAGAAATGAAACGGGCACTCTATGGCACGCAGAATGATACTTGTTGACATTTCATTGCCAAGGGACGTAATACGTGTACGGGAAAATAGGACAAACAGAGATAACTTAGATTTTTACGCGATCTGATAGTACATATGATTATTATTCATAATAGTAATACGTATAGAATATGTACAATATTATCTGGCTTGTTGTTATGATTGTTAATATGACTATTGTTATAATTATTGCAGCAAACCTGTATCAAGACACAACGTTAATCGCTTCTCAAGTGAGCCCAGAAGTTGCATGTACAAGCAATGACAAGCCAACATTGCGTTCCACCGTAAGTTTATCATATGTATACGTACTTTCAACAGATATGCACAAGTCAGAAATGAAACGGGCACTCTATGGCACACAGAATGATACTTGTTGACATTTCATTGCCAAGGGACGTAATACGTGTACGGGAAAATAGGATAAACAGAGATAACTTAGATTTTTACGCGATCTGATAGTACATATGATTATTATTCATAATAGTAATACGTATATAATATGTACAATATTATCTGGCTTGTTGTTATGATTGTTAATATGACTATTGTTATAATTATTGCAGCAAACCTGTATCAAGACACAACGTTAATCGCTTCTCAAGTGAGCCCAGAAGTTGCATGTACAAGCCATGACAAGCCAACAATGCGTTCCACCGTAAGTTTTTCATATGTATACGTACTTTCAACAGATATGCACAAGTCAGAAATAAAACGAGCACTCTATGGCACGCAGAATGATACTTGTTGACATTTCATTGCCAAGGGACGTAATACGTGTACGGGAAAATAGGACAAACAGAGATAACTTAGATTTTTACGCGATCTGATAGTACATATGATTATTATTCATAATAGTAATACGTATAGAATATGTACAATATTATCTGGCTTGTTGTTATGATTGTTAATATGACTATTGTTATAATTATTGCAGCAAACCTGTATCAAGACACAACGTTAATCGCTTCTCAAGTGAGCCCAGAAGTTGCATGTACAAGCCATGACAAGCCAACAATGCGTTCCACCGTAAGTTTTTCATATCTATACGTACTTTGAACAGATATGCACAAGTCAGAAATGAAACGGGCACTCTATGGCACGCAGAATGATACTTGTTGACATTTCATTGCCAAGGGACGTAATACGTGTACGCGAAAATAGGACAAACAGAGATAACTTAGATTTTTACGCGATCTGATAGTACATATGATTATTATTCATAAGAGTAATACGTATAGAATATGTACAATATTATCTGGCTTGTTGTTATGATTGTTAATATGACTATTGTTATAATTATTGCAGCAAACCTGTATCAAGACACAACGTTAATCGCTTCTCAAGTGAGCCCAGAAGTTGCATGTACAAGCCATGACAAGCCAACAATGCGTTCCACCGTAAGTTTTTCATATGTATACGTACTTTCAACAGATATGCACAAGTCAGAAATGAAACGGGCACTCTATGGCACGCAGAATGATACTTGTTGACATTTCATTGCCAAGGGACGTAATACGTGTACGGGAAAATAGGACAAACAGAGATAACTTAGATTTTTACGCGATCTGATAGTACATATGATTATTATTCATAATAGTAATACGTAAAGAATATGTACAATATTATCTGGCTTGTTGTTATGATTGTTAATTTGACTATTGTTATAATTATTGCAGCAAACCTGTATCAAGACACAGCGTTAATCGCTTCTCAAGTGAGCCCAGAAGTTGCATGTACAAGCCATGACAAGCCAACATTGCGTTCCACCGTAAGTTTATCATATGTATACGTACTTTCAACATATATGCACAAGTCAGAAATGAAACGGGCACTCTATGGCACACAGAATGATACTTGTTGACATTTCATTGCCAAGGGACGTAATACGTGTACGGGAAAATAGGATAAACAGAGATAACTTAGATTTTTACGCGATCTGATAGTACATATGATTATTATTCATAATAGTAATACGTATAGAATATGTACAATATTATCTGGCTTGTTGTTATGATTGTTAATATGACTATTGTTATAATTATTGCAGCAAACCTGTATCAAGACACAACGTTAATCGCTTCTCAAGTGAGCCCAGAAGTTGCATGTACAAGCCATGACAAGCCAACAATGCGTTCCACCGTAAGTTTTTCATATGTATACGTACTTTCAACAGATATGCACAAGTCAGAAATGAAACGGGCACTCTATGGCACGCAGAATGATACTTGTTGACATTTCATTGCCAAGGGACGTAATACGTGTACGGGAAAATAGGACAAACAGAGATAACTTAGATTTTTACGCGATCTGATAGTACATATGATTATTATTCATAATAGTAATACGTATAGAATATGTACAATATTATCTGGCTTGTTGTTATGATTGTTAATATGACTATTGTTATAATTATTGCAGCAAACCTGTATCAAGACACAACGTTTCATCGCTTCTCAAGTGAGCCCAGAAGTTGCATGTACAAGCCATGACAAGCCAACATTGCGTTCCACCGTAAGTTTATCATATGTATACGTACTTTCAACAGATATGCACAAGTCAGAAATGAAACGGGCACTCTATGGCACACAGAATGATACTTGTTGACATTTCATTGCCAAGGGACGTAATACGTGTACGGGAAAATAGGATAAACAGAGATAACTTAGATTTTTACGCGAACTGATAGTACATATGATTATTATTCATAATAGTAATACGTATAGAATATGTACAATATTATCTGGCTTGTTGTTATGATTGTTAATATGACTATTGTTATAATTATTGCAGGAAACCTGTATCAAGACACAACGTTAATCGCTTCTCAAGTGAGCCCAGAAGTTGCATGTACAAGCCATGACAAGCCAACAATGCGTTCCACCGTAAGTTTTTCATATGTATACGTACTTTCAACAGATATGCACAAGTCAGAAATAAAACGAGCACTCTATGGCACGCAGAATGATACTTGTTGACATTTCATTGCCAAGGGACGTAATACGTGTACGGGAAAATAGGACAAACAGAGATAACTTAGATTTTTACGCGATCTGATAGTACATATGATTATTATTCATAATAGTAATACGTATAGAATATGTACAATATTATCTGGCTTGTTGTTATGATTGTTAATATGACTATTGTTATAATTATTGCAGCAAACCTGTATCAAGACACAACGTTAATCGCTTCTCAAGTGAGCCCAGAAGTTGCATGTACAAGCCATGACAAGCCAACAATGCGTTCCACCGTAAGTTTTTCATATGTATACGTACTTTCAACAGATATGCACAAGTCAGAAATGAAACGGGCACTCTATGGCACGCAGAATGATACTTGTTGACATTTCATTGCCAAGGGACGTAATACGTGTACGGGAAAATAGGACAAACAGAGATAACTTAGATTTTTACGCGATCTGATAGTACATATGATTATTATTCATAATAGTAATACGTAAAGAATATGTACAATATTATCTGGCTTGTTGTTATGATTGTTAATATGACTATTGTTATAATTATTGCAGCAAACCTGTATCAAGACACAACGTTAATCGCTTCTCAAGTGAGCCCAGAAGTTGCATGTACAAGCCATGACAAGCCAACAATGCGTTCCACCGTAAGTTTTTCATATGTATACGTACTTTCAACAGATATGCACAAGTCAGAAATGAAACGGGCACTCTATGGCACGCAGAATGATACTTGTTGACATTTCATTGCCAAGGGACGTAATACGTGTACGGGAAAATAGGACAAACAGAGATAACTTAGATTTTTACGCGATCTGATAGTACATATGATTATTATTCATAATAGTAATACGTAAAGAATATGTACAATATTATCTGGCTTGTTGTTATGATTGTTAATTTGACTATTGTTATAATTATTGCAGCAAACCTGTATCAAGACACAGCGTTAATCGCTTCTCAAGTGAGCCCAGAAGTTGCATGTACAAGCCATGACAAGCCAACAATGCGTTCCACCGTAAGTTTTTCATATGTATACGTACTTTCAACAGATATGCACAAGTCAGAAATAAAACGAGCACTCTATGGCACGCAGAATGATACTTGTTGACATTTCATTGCCAAGGGACGTAATACGTGTACGGGAAAATAGGACAAACAGAGATAACTTAGATTTTTACGCGATCTGATAGTACATATGATTATTATTCATAATAGTAATACGTATAGAATATGTACAATATTATCTGGCTTGTTGTTATGATTGTTAATATGACTATTGTTATAATTATTGCAGCAAACCTGTATCAAGACACAACGTTAATCGCTTCTCAAGTGAGCCCAGAAGTTGCATGTACAAGCCATGACAAGCCAACAATGCGTTCCACCGTAAGTTTTTCATATGTATACGTACTTTCAACAGATATGCACAAGTCAGAAATGAAACGGGCACTCTATGGCACGCAGAATGATACTTGTTGACATTTCATTGCCAAGGGACGTAATACGTGTACGGGAAAATAGGACAAACAGAGATAACTTAGATTTTTACGCGATCTGATAGTACATATGATTATTATTCATAATAGTAATACGTAAAGAATATGTACAATATTATCTGGCTTGTTGTTATGATTGTTAATATGACTATTGTTATAATTATTGCAGCAAACCTGTATCAAGACACAACGTTAATCGCTTCTCAAGTGAGCCCAGAAGTTGCATGTACAAGCCATGACAAGCCAACAATGCGTTCCACCGTAAGTTTTTCATATGTATACGTACTTTCAACAGATATGCACAAGTCAGAAATGAAACGGGCACTCTATGGCACGCAGAATGATACTTGTTGACATTTCATTGCCAAGGGACGTAATACGTGTACGGGAAAATAGGACAAACAGAGATAACTTAGATTTTTACGCGATCTGATAGTACATATGATTATTATTCATAATAGTAATACGTATAGAATATGTACAATATTATCTGGCTTGTTGTTATGATTGTTAATATGACTATTGTTATAATTATTGCAGCAAACCTGTATCAAGACACAACGTTAATCGCTTCTCAAGTGAGCCCAGAAGTTGCATGTACAAGCCATGACAAGCCAACAATGCGTTCCACCGTAAGTTTTTCATATCTATACGTACTTTGAACAGATATGCACAAGTCAGAAATGAAACGGGCACTCTATGGCACGCAGAATGATACTTGTTGACATTTCATTGCCAAGGGACGTAATACGTGTACGCGAAAATAGGACAAACAGAGATAACTTAGATTTTTACGCGATCTGATAGTACATATGATTATTATTCATAAGAGTAATACGTATAGAATATGTACAATATTATCTGGCTTGTTGTTATGATTGTTAATATGACTATTGTTATAATTATTGCAGCAAACCTGTATCAAGACACAACGTTAATCGCTTCTCAAGTGAGCCCAGAAGTTGCATGTACAAGCCATGACAAGCCAACAATGCGTTCCACCGTAAGTTTTTCATATGTATACGTACTTTCAACAGATATGCACAAGTCAGAAATGAAACGGGCACTCTATGGCACGCAGAATGATACTTGTTGACATTTCATTGCCAAGGGACGTAATACGTGTACGGGAAAATAGGACAAACAGAGATAACTTAGATTTTTACGCGATCTGATAGTACATATGATTATTATTCATAATAGTAATACGTAAAGAATATGTACAATATTATCTGGCTTGTTGTTATGATTGTTAATTTGACTATTGTTATAATTATTGCAGCAAACCTGTATCAAGACACAGCGTTAATCGCTTCTCAAGTGAGCCCAGAAGTTGCATGTACAAGCCATGACAAGCCAACATTGCGTTCCACCGTAAGTTTATCATATGTATACGTACTTTCAACAGATATGCACAAGTCAGAAATGAAACGGGCACTCTATGGCACACAGAATGATACTTGTTGACATTTCATTGCCAAGGGACGTAATACGTGTACGGGAAAATAGGATAAACAGAGATAACTTAGATTTTTACGCGATCTGATAGTACATATGATTATTATTCATAATAGTAATACGTATAGAATATGTACAATATTATCTGGCTTGTTGTTATGATTGTTAATATGACTATTGTTATAATTATTGCAGCAAACCTGTATCAAGACACAACGTTAATCGCTTCTCAAGTGAGCCCAGAAGTTGCATGTACAAGCCATGACAAGCCAACAATGCGTTCCACCGTAAGTTTTTCATATGTATACGTACTTTCAACAGATATGCACAAGTCAGAAATGAAACGGGCACTCTATGGCACGCAGAATGATACTTGTTGACATTTCATTGCCAAGGGACGTAATACGTGTACGGGAAAATAGGACAAACAGAGATAACTTAGATTTTTACGCGATCTGATAGTACATATGATTATTATTCATAATAGTAATACGTATAGAATATGTACAATATTATCTGGCTTGTTGTTATGATTGTTAATATGACTATTGTTATAATTATTGCAGCAAACCTGTATCAAGACACAACGTTTCATCGCTTCTCAAGTGAGCCCAGAAGTTGCATGTACAAGCCATGACAAGCCAACATTGCGTTCCACCGTAAGTTTATCATATGTATACGTACTTTCAACAGATATGCACAAGTCAGAAATGAAACGGGCACTCTATGGCACACAGAATGATACTTGTTGACATTTCATTGCCAAGGGACGTAATACGTGTACGGGAAAATAGGATAAACAGAGATAACTTAGATTTTTACGCGAACTGATAGTACATATGATTATTATTCATAATAGTAATACGTATAGAATATGTACAATATTATCTGGCTTGTTGTTAT
Source organism: Cyrtodaria siliqua (assembly GCA_037043455.1). NCBI lineage: Eukaryota > Metazoa > Mollusca > Bivalvia > Adapedonta > Hiatellidae > Cyrtodaria > Cyrtodaria siliqua. Next base: position 18,572 of record JAWPHD010022248.1, read on the forward strand.
GATTGTTAATATGACTATTGTTATAATTATTGCAGGAAACCTGTATCAAGACACAACGTTAATCGCTTCTCAAGTGAGCCCAGAAGTTGCATGTACAAGCCATGACAAGCCAACAATGCGTTCCACCGTAAGTTTTTCATATGTATACGTACTTTCAACAGATATGCACAAGTCAGAAATAAAACGAGCACTCTATGGCACGCAGAATGATACTTGTTGACATTTCATTGCCAAGGGACGTAATACGTGTACGGGAAAATAGGACAAACAGAGATAACTTAGATTTTTACGCGATCTGATAGTACATATGATTATTATTCATAATAGTAATACGTATAGAATATGTACAATATTATCTGGCTTGTTGTTATGATTGTTAATATGACTATTGTTATAATTATTGCAGCAAACCTGTATCAAGACACAACGTTAATCGCTTCTCAAGTGAGCCCAGAAGTTGCATGTACAAGCCATGACAAGCCAACAATGCGTTCCACCGTAAGTTTTTCATATGTATACGTACTTTCAACAGATATGCACAAGTCAGAAATGAAACGGGCACTCTATGGCACGCAGAATGATACTTGTTGACATTTCATTGCCAAGGGACGTAATACGTGTACGGGAAAATAGGACAAACAGAGATAACTTAGATTTTTACGCGATCTGATAGTACATATGATTATTATTCATAATAGTAATACGTAAAGAATATGTACAATATTATCTGGCTTGTTGTTATGATTGTTAATATGACTATTGTTATAATTATTGCAGCAAACCTGTATCAAGACACAACGTTAATCGCTTCTCAAGTGAGCCCAGAAGTTGCATGTACAAGCCATGACAAGCCAACAATGCGTTCCACCGTAAGTTTTTCATATGTATACGTACTTTCAACAGATATGCACAAGTCAGAAATGAAACGGGCACTCTATGGCACGCAGAATGATACTTGTTGACATTTCATTGCCAAGGGACGTAATACGTGTACGGGAAAATAGGACAAACAGAGATAACTTAGATTTTTAAGCGATCTGATAGTACATATGATTATTATTCATAATAGTAATACGTATAGAATATGTACAATATTATCTGGCTTGTTGTTATGATTGTTAATATGACTATTGTTATAATTATTGCAGCAAACCTGTATCAAGACACAACGTTAATCGCTTCTCAAGTGAGCCCAGAAGTTGCATGTACAAGCCATGACAAGCCAACATTGCGTTCCACCGTAAGTTTATCATATGTATACGTACTTTCAACAGATATGCACAAGTCAGAAATGAAACGGGCACTCTATGGCACACAGAATGATACTTGTTGACATTTCATTGCCAAGGGACGTAATACGTGTACGGGAAAATAGGATAAACAGAGATAACTTAGATTTTTACGCGATCTGATAGTACATATGATTATTATTCATAATAGTAATACGTATAGAATATGTACAATATTATCTGGCTTGTTGTTATGATTGTTAATATGACTATTGTTATAATTATTGCAGCAAACCTGTATCAAGACACAACGTTAATCGCTTCTCAAGTGAGCCCAGAAGTTGCATGTACAAGCCATGACAAGCCAACAATGCGTTCCACCGTAAGTTTTTCATATGTATACGTACTTTCAACAGATATGCACAAGTCAGAAATAAAACGAGCACTCTATGGCACGCAGAATGATACTTGTTGACATTTCATTGCCAAGGGACGTAATACGTGTACGGGAAAATAGGACAAACAGAGATAACTTAGATTTTTACGCGATCTGATAGTACATATGATTATTATTCATAATAGTAATACGTATAGAATATGTACAATATTATCTGGCTTGTTGTTATGATTGTTAATATGACTATTGTTATAATTATTGCAGCAAACCTGTATCAAGACACAACGTTAATCGCTTCTCAAGTGAGCCCAGAAGTTGCATGTACAAGCCATGACAAGCCAACAATGCGTTCCACCGTAAGTTTTTCATATGTATACGTACTTTCAACAGATATGCACAAGTCAGAAATGAAACGGGCACTCTATGGCACGCAGAATGATACTTGTTGACATTTCATTGCCAAGGGACGTAATACGTGTACGGGAAAATAGGACAAACAGAGATAACTTAGATTTTTACGCGATCTGATAGTACATATGATTATTATTCATAATAGTAATACGTAAAGAATATGTACAATATTATCTGGCTAGTTGTTATGATTGTTAATATGACTATTGTTATAATTATTGCAGCAAACCTGTATCAAGACACAACGTTAATCGCTTCTCAAGTGAGCCCAGAAGTTGCATGTACAAGCCATGACAAGCCAACAATGCGTTCCACCGTAAGTTTTTCATATGTATACGTACTTTCAACAGATATGCACAAGTCAGAAATGAAACGGGCACTCTATGGCACGCAGAATGATACTTGTTGACATTTCATTGCCAAGGGACGTAATACGTGTACGGGAAAATAGGACAAACAGAGATAACTTAGATTTTTACGCGATCTGATAGTACATATGATTATTATTCATAATAGTAATACGTAAAGAATATGTACAATATTATCTGGCTTGTTGTTATGATTGTTAATTTGACTATTGTTATAATTATTGCAGCAAACCTGTATCAAGACACAACGTTAATCGCTTCTCAAGTGAGCCCAGAAGTTGCATGTACAAGCCATGACAAGCCAACAATGCGTTCCACCGTAAGTTTATCATATGTATACGTACTTTCAACAGATATGCACAAGTCAGAAATGAAACGGGCACTCTATGGCACACAGAATGATACTTGTTGACATTTCATTGCCAAGGGACGTAATACGTGTACGGGAAAATAGGATAAACAGAGATAACTTAGATTTTTACGCGATCTGATAGTACATATGATTATTATTCATAATAGTAATACGTATAGAATATTTACAATATTATCTGGCTTGTTGTTATGATTGTTAATATGACTATTGTTATAATTATTGCAGCAAACCTGTATCAAGACACAACGTTAATCGCTTCTCAAGTGAGCCCAGAAGTTGCATGTACAAGCCATGACAAGCCAACAATGCGTTCCACCGTAAGTTTTTCATATGTATACGTACTTTCAACAGATATGCACAAGTCAGAAATGAAACGGGCACTCTATGGCACGCAGAATGATACTTGTTGACATTTCATTGCCAAGGGACGTAATACGTGTACGGGAAAATAGGACAAACAGAGATAACTTAGATTTTTACGCGATCTGATAGTACATATGATTATTATTCATAATAGTAATACGTAAAGAATATGTACAATATTATCTGGCTAGTTGTTATGATTGTTAATATGACTATTGTTATAATTATTGCAGCAAACCTGTATCAAGACACAACGTTAATCGCTTCTCAAGTGAGCCCAGAAGTTGCATGTACAAGCCATGACAAGCCAACAATGCGTTCCACCGTAAGTTTTTCATATGTATACGTACTTTCAACAGATATGCACAAGTCAGAAATGAAACGGGCACTCTATGGCACGCAGAATGATACTTGTTGACATTTCATTGCCAAGGGACGTAATACGTGTACGGGAAAATAGGACAAACAGAGATAACTTAGATTTTTACGCGATCTGATAGTACATATGATTATTATTCATAATAGTAATACGTAAAGAATATGTACAATATTATCTGGCTTGTTGTTATGATTGTTAATTTGACTATTGTTATAATTATTGCAGCAAACCTGTATCAAGACACAACGTTAATCGCTTCTCAAGTGAGCCCAGAAGTTGCATGTACAAGCCATGACAAGCCAACAATGCGTTCCACCGTAAGTTTATCATATGTATACGTACTTTCAACAGATATGCACAAGTCAGAAATGAAACGGGCACTCTATGGCACGCAGAATGATACTTGTTGACATTTCATTGCCAAGGGACGTAATACGTGTACGGGAAAATAGGATAAACAGAGATAACTTAGATTTTTACGCGATCTGATAGTACATATGATTATTATTCATAATAGTAATACGCATAGAATATTTACAATATTATCTGGCTTGTTGTTATGATTGTTAATATGACTATTGTTATAATTATTGCAGCAAACCTGTATCAAGACACAACGTTAATCGCTTCTCAAGTGAGCCCAGAAGTTGCATGTACAAGCCATGACAAGCCAACAATGCGTTCCACCGTAAGTTTTTCATATGTATACGTACTTTCAACAGATATGCACAAGTCAGAAATAAAACGAGCACTCTATGGCACGCAGAATGATACTTGTTGACATTTCATTGCCAAGGGACGTAATACGTGTACGGGAAAATAGGACAAACAGAGATAACTTAGATTTTTACGCGATCTGATAGTACATATGATTATTATTCATAATAGTAATACGTATAGAATATGTACAATATTATCTGGCTTGTTGTTATGATTGTTAATATGACTATTGTTATAATTATTGCAGCAAACCTGTATCAAGACACAACGTTAATCGCTTCTCAAGTGAGCCCAGAAGTTGCATGTACAAGCCATGACAAGCCAACATTGCGTTCCACCGTAAGTTTATCATATGTATACGTACTTTCAACAGATATGCACAAGTCAGAAATGAAACGGGCACTCTATGGCACACAGAATGATACTTGTTGACATTTCATTGCCAAGGGACGTAATACGTGTACGGGAAAATAGGATAAACAGAGATAACTTAGATTTTTACGCGATCTGATAGTACATATGATTATTATTCATAATAGTAATACGTAAAGAATATGTACAATATTATCTGGCTAGTTGTTATGATTGTTAATATGACTATTGTTATAATTATTGCAGCAAACCTGTATCAAGACACAACGTTAATCGCTTCTCAAGTGAGCCCAGAAGTTGCATGTACAAGCCATGACAAGCCAACAATGCGTTCCACCGTAAGTTTTTCATATGTATACGTACTTTCAACAGATATGCACAAGTCAGAAATGAAACGGGCACTCTATGGCACGCAGAATGATACTTGTTGACATTTCATTGCCAAGGGACGTAATACGTGTACGGGAAAATAGGACAAACAGAGATAACTTAGATTTTTACGCGATCTGATAGTACATATGATTATTATTCATAATAGTAATACGTAAAGAATATGTACAATATTATCTGGCTTGTTGTTATGATTGTTAATTTGACTATTGTTATAATTATTGCAGCAAACCTGTATCAAGACACAACGTTAATCGCTTCTCAAGTGAGCCCAGAAGTTGCATGTACAAGCCATGACAAGCCAACAATGCGTTCCACCGTAAGTTTTTCATATGTATACGTACTTTCAACAGATATGCACAAGTCAGAAATGAAACGGGCACTCTATGGCACGCAGAATGATACTTGTTGACATTTCATTGCCAAGGGACGTAATACGTGTACGGGAAAATAGGACAAACAGAGATAACTTAGATTTTTACGCGATCTGATAGTACATATGATTATTATTCATAATAGTAATACGTATATAATATGTACAATATTATCTGGCTTGTTGTTATGATTGTTAATATGACTATTGTTATAATTATTGCAGCAAACCTGTATCAAGACACAACGTTAATCGCTTCTCAAGTGAGCCCAGAAGTTGCATGTACAAGCCATGACAAGCCAACATTGCGTTCCACCGTAAGTTCATCATATGTATACGTACTTTCAACAGATATGCACAAGTCAGAAATGAAACGGGCACTCTATGGCACACAGAATGATACTTGTTGACATTTCATTGCCAAGGGACGTAATACGTGTACGGGAAAATAGGATAAGCAGAGATAACTTAGATTTTTACGCGATCTGATAGTACATATGATTATTATTCATAATAGTAATACGTATAGAATATGTACAATATTATCTGGCTTGTTGTTATGATTGTTAATATGACTATTGTTATAATTATTGCAGCAAACCTGTATCAAGACACAACGTTAATCGCTTCTCAAGTGAGCCCAGAAGTTGCATGTACAAGCCATGACAAGCCAACAATGCGTTCCACCGTAAGTTTTTCATATGTATACGTACTTTCAACAGATATGCACAAGTCAGAAATGAAACGGGCACTCTATGGCACGCAGAATGATACTTGTTGACATTTCATTGCCAAGGGACGTAATACGTGTACGGGAAAATAGGACAAACAGAGATAACTTAGATTTTTACGCGATCTGATAGTACATATGATTATTATTCATAATAGTAATACGTAAAGAATATGTACAATATTATCTGGCTAGTTGTTATGATTGTTAATATGACTATTGTTATAATTATTGCAGCAAACCTGTATCAAGACACAACGTTAATCGCTTCTCAAGTGAGCCCAGAAGTTGCATGTACAAGCCATGACAAGCCAACAATGCGTTCCACCGTAAGTTTTTCATATGTATACGTACTTTCAACAGATATGCACAAGTCAGAAATGAAACGGGCACTCTATGGCACGCAGAATGATACTTGTTGACATTTCATTGCCAAGGGACGTAATACGTGTACGGGAAAATAGGACAAACAGAGATAACTTAGATTTTTACGCGATCTGATAGTACATATGATTATTATTCATAATAGTAATACGTAAAGAATATGTACAATATTATCTGGCTAGTTGTTATGATTGTTAATATGACTATTGTTATAATTATTGCAGCAAACCTGTATCAAGACACAACGTTAATCGCTTCTCAAGTGAGCCCAGAAGTTGCATGTACAAGCCATGACAAGCCAACAATGCGTTCCACCGTAAGTTTTTCATATGTATACGTACTTTCAACAGATATGCACAAGTCAGAAATGAAACGGGCACTCTATGGCACGCAGAATGATACTTGTTGACATTTCATTGCCAATGGACGTAATACGTGTACGGGAAAATAGGACAAACAGAGATAACTTAGATTTTTACGCGATCTGATAGTACATATGATTATTATTCATAATAGTAATACGTAAAGAATATGTACAATATTATCTGGCTTGTTGTTATGATTGTTAATTTGACTATTGTTATAATTATTGCAGCAAACCTGTATCAAGACACAACGTTAATCGCTTCTCAAGTGAGCCCAGAAGTTGCATG
>JAWPHD010022249.1:0-25710 GCA_037043455.1 Cyrtodaria siliqua
CTTTGCAAACTGTTTGTTTTGTAGCCCGACAGCAGACGACAAAGTAGACAGCACGTTTGACCTTTGAATACTAATGAGCATCAGTCAAATGTTTCATTGGCTAAGAATGAATAATTGTATGCGTCATCACTTTATGACCACGTGCTGATATTTTGATCACGTGACCCCCCATACGATCAAATTGTATTTTTTTTTCGATAAATACTCCCTTTTTTACAGTAAGTATTTATATAATGTTATATTTCTGTAATTAAACGTTTCACTTACGCTTAAAATTCAAAATAAAGACCGAAAACAAAAAATAGAAAAAATAGACGTACTAAATTGACTGGTCTTCCACTTTGTCTGCCTTAAACATTGCCCTTCATTTGACATATGCTGTCCAGCCTACGGATTGAAAATGGCGGCGCGAAACATGACGAAAAATAAATATCGCATATTATGTGGGAAAACAAGTAAGTTGTCATACTCGCGTTACTGCAAGAGGGCTTCGTCGGCCGTATCAATGTATACAAACTAAAATAATCAACAAATAAAAGTTATTTTAGTAATTATACCGATTTATCATTTCAGTAGATGGTGCGGGGTTCGGGTTCGGGAGGGTTCGGGAATGGGTTTTATACCCACTCTTAACATTTATAACGATTCATTTTTAGACATTTTATCAGGCAATGAAAAAATAAGACATTCGTATTTTATTTACAGCCAATCAGAAAGCGTCATTTATTTTGCGCTGAAATCCCTTTTCCGCTGTTTTCAACAAAGTCAACATTGGTGATTCTTGTGCTACATTTCTTTTTCGGTTTGTGGTTTGGGTACGCGATATCACGAGTACACATATAGTCAGGTAGCATTATTAGTGTTTACGCTACACAGATACATAGTTTTAAGTGCGTGTACTATCGACACGGGGTGAATAACGGTTAAAATAGTAAACGTATTTTTCTTTTGGCTGTAGCTAGTCTACAGACGTGGTGAAACATGGCCGTTGGCAATACACAGGCGTTCTCACCCTAGTCCATATATTTTTATAAAGGATTGTTGGGTCAAGCGCTCTGGACTTCCTATGTTATTTCTATTACGTTCTGAACGCCAGTATATATTAGCAAATTAGTATCTGATAGTTAGATTATTATGGCATATATTTACGTTATTGATAATGCCAGTTGGGAGAGGCTAGTTACAAGCCATATGGAGTACACGGAAAACGATGACGTCATTTTGTATAAACATTGTCGCATTGCGCAATCGAACATACACAATAGACAGCAAATGGGAACAATTCGGTCTGGTATTCACGATTAATTCTAGAAGTAGACTCTATAAAAGTTGTTATTCATGATCATATAGTGAATACACTTTGTAGAATGTGGTACAGATAGTAGTATTTTACAAATTAGCCAATTTACATTGAAATTAGGCCACTCGTTTGGTACCTGGCTGGTTCGCACCGTGTGCGATTCGGAACGCATTATAATTTCCTAATTTCTGTATAAAAACATACTATTGTATTAATTCAAAGCTTACTATTTATGTTCCAAACAATGCTTAATTAGAACACAGACATAATTTATCATAGATTATTTTTATGTTGGCCGTTATCTCTCTCTCTCTCTCTCTCTCTCTCTCTCTCTCTCTCAACTCTCTTGAATTGCTAAGGTATGTCCTACAGATAACATGAGTTAAAATCTGTTCAGAATAAGACCTATAAGCCACACATGTGAGATGGATCTTTTTTTGTAAGGTTTAACATACATTTGTGATACATCTTCATGCAAGTTTGTAAATCAAATAATCCTTGCATTATACGGTATGAAATTATGTAAAATAGTATTCAATTTCCACGTTAACATCTGGTCCAAATCACCCATGTTCTGACAAATCAACCGACAATCACTTGAGATTCTAATTGGGCGATTCTAATTAGCCATGGGGGTCGGGGTGGAGGGGGGGGGGGGGGGGGGGGGGTCTGGAGGCAATTGAATATAATTGAATGTTGTTTAAAGACTCGACACAGTATAGGTTATTTAGCGCCGCTCCAGAGAGAGGGGAAGGATACATAGGAATCCGTGAACCGTGCCCTACTCTTATTATCGAATAGATTCCTATGGTTCTTTAACGTGCTTGGAGGGTAGACCTATACACGGGATCGCCCGGTCTACGTCCCCATCTGATGGACGAGGCTAATGGAAATGTCTTGCCTAAGAACACACCGACGAAACTCAGTGGCACCACGGGGGATTGAACCCGGGGGCCTTCGGTTACAAATTCGCCGCGCTATCGACTGCGCCACGTTGTATGGTGTTTGTATTCCATACATGAAATGCTCACCTGTTCATATCATGTCACATGTAGCCATATTTTGTAATATTTCACACAATTTATACTGTAGTTAAATAACTGGAATACGCGATTCAGAGTGTAAGGTCGGTTTGCTAAGAGGATTCTGACTGTCAGTACTTCATCGAATATGGAGTATGTATTGTTTAATGTGCATTGTTAATCTCTCTGGGGATAGCTTATGGGGCTGTTTCGCCCCACCCACCCCTTTTGGTACGCAGTATTCAGGGCAAATTTAGAGAGTATTCAGTACCCACGGCCCGGGTACCAGTACCCGCAAATTACATTATTTAGTATGCATAAAAAATAGGTACATGACTTCAAACTATGTTTTCTATATAAAAAGAAATGTTGAAATCCACAAAAATTGTAGGACATCTTATTAAATTTCATGAATGACCCCAAACAGCAAAACGGTGAGATATAACCTTTAATACAGTTTTAAATGTCCTTTTATATCACATCTTCATAAAATTAGACGAATAAATAGCAAATTAGTTCATTATTATGAAGAAATTCATGTTAAATGTTATTCGGTACTCGGTTCTAAAATGAATGAGCATTCAGTACTCGGCTCTAAATTAGAGAGTATTCAGTACTCGGGGGGAAGTGGGGGTGTGGGGTGGAGAAACACCCGCTTATTATATTGCCATTATTATTTAAACCCTCTGTGGTTGCTGTACCATTATAACCTTATATAAGCGTTATGTAAAACCAACCGTGCATTCATTCGTCCGTTCTTTCGTTCGTTCATTCATTCATGTTGTCTATGCTTATTGTGTTGTAAGTTTTGAGTTACATCTAGGAGTGTGAATTGAATTGAATGTTGTTTAACGGCTCATCAACACAGTACAGGTTATTTAGAGCCGCCCCAGAGAGAGGGGAAGGATACATAGGAATCCGGGAACCTGCCCTACTCTTATTATCGAATGGATTCCTATGGTTCTTTAACATGCTCGGTTGATAGACCGATACACGGGACCGCCCGGTTTACGTCCCATCCGACGGACGAGGCTAAGGAAAAGTGTCTTGCCCAAGAACACACCGACGGAACTCAGTGGCACCACGGAGGATTGAACCCGGGGCCTCCGGTTACAAATCCGCCGCGCTACCGACTGCTAGTGTGAGAATTCATTGTTGTTAAATTACGTCTCTAATTGTATTACACGTTTTGTTAAAGCTTAGAACAATATTAATTCGAAGAAGGCTGAGAATTCGGGTTTATTAATTCTGAATTTAAGGTTGTATTGCAATCCGTATTAGATATAATGTATGATTTGATAACATTGTAATACTGAGAATTTATTTTGTAGCCCTACAGACGCTAGGAGCAGATGTAGAGCGTTATTGTTGGACGCTTAGTCTACCAGGTCGTAGGTGGGAAAGTCGTCATAAGACGAATAGTCGGACGAAATAACACAATGACGGACGAACGGAATGACGGACATCGAGCAACCCTATACCATCCCCCGCATTACGTGGCCCGAGTATTAACTTTCATACCCCATCCAACACCTTCTCCAAGAAGCGAAAACGGGGTTGGCTTGGGTATGAAATAAAACGTCAATTTCGGCTTAAAAAGTTTGCATATTGCAAAATTAAAACATTTAATACGAAATTTTAAACAGGTTATTGCATTACCTCAGTAAAAGATGTTTTTAAATGTGTTTTATTGTCGAAATATTCGTTATAAAATCCTGCTGATATAAGCTTTCCCATCGCTTAATAGAATTAAGGCAGGACCACGTAATGGGTAGAAAACGGTAGAGGACTTATTATCAATAAATCAACATATCCCAGATAGCATGATGCTTAAGTTGGAACAAAGTTGAACTCTTTTTAGGCTCAATGTTGGTCCGACGTAATTTTACTCATTGGCCCAACATTAACCGCAACGTTTGGTTTTACATTACATGGATGTGTGATAGAGAACCAAATTCATCATTAAATAAAGTTAAGATTCAGACATGAGATGTATATTACATTGATTGATACATCAATGAGTCTTTAATTATAATGATAATATAATGATGTACGCGCCAGCGCATTAGAGGTTATTTCTTTCCCGTAGGCCAAAACTTTAGCTATTCCGAAGATTAATAAAAAAAAACACAGGCCATACAAATACAAAAAAGTTGTATGGGTCGCAGTAAACCCTGTTGAAGCCGTGATGGAAAATCGAACCGGAACCCTGGAAGCATCCGTGTTCTGAAAATATAAAATAAAGCAAGCTCAAAACACTGCTTTCAATAATAGGCGACGGTGGGGGTGGGGGTCGGGTGATGGTGGTGGTGAGTGTAGTGTTTGGGAGTTTGTGTGTGTGTGTGTGTGTGGTGGGGATATGTTGCGAATATTGATAAAATCTATTTATTGTACTGTATAAAAAGCAAAACACCGCGTCACATCGCCATACTTGGGAGAAGAATGATGATGAGTAACAAGAGGCCAAGGAGAGCTTGTATTGTTATACTCTCTCTATGGTCTCTGAGGTTTTTATATCTCATAAAATATGTTATCTGAACAATTTGGTGGAATCAAGGGTGGTGTGCGTGTGGGGTGGGGGTGGATTGGATGGGATGTCAAATATGGCTGTCTCAAACTTTACTGATAGGCTGTATGCTAGTAAAGTGAATCCTCTCACACTCTGGTGTGTGTTTTTAAATCATATTCCATTTACCCGCGTGTTTAAAGACATCGATCTTGAAAATCTTTCCAATAAAACATTAAATGTTATTTGCAACATTCCTTTAGACATCATTGATTGAACAACTCATTTTGCATTATTTTGCCTTTTAGAATATAAGCTTTCGTTTACCTTAATGTTAATTCCTTGGCACCTGCGTTATCAAGCTTACGTTATCGTTATTTCAGTACCTCGTTAAATGAATGCATTTTATTTAAGAAATAAAGAAAATCAGATTGTATATCCGAAAATTATTTTAAACCTTATTGGTTATGACAGACATACATATCCACGATGTGAACAATGTCTGGTTTTTGTATTGTCTGTTATATGTTGTGTGGTTTTAAAATCAGTACCAATAAAACATTAAATATTTTTAAACATTCCTTTAGAAATCATCAATTTTAACAACTAAGTTTCAACTGACATAAAATTTTGCCAATGCTAACTTAGTTTGTTTTACTTCATGTATTAAACGATATTTACATAATGTCTGTCAACCTCTCCGCGCATTGATATTGTAGCCAATAATCCCTGCCATCATACAAATCACGTGACGATAGCTGAGACCATGTGATTACAAAATATCGATACACTAGGTAAGCTTGGTACAGGTCATACTACACCAATTCATTTTCCATAGACGTCCATTATAGTCCTAAGCTCTGTACTGGGTTTCGTAATATAAGAAGCTATATTTTGCTTACTTGTTTTGAAAGACCTATCTTAGTTTTATCAAAACACATACACAAACCAAACCTCGAGTATTTTTTGAAAAAAATGTTTGGGTCGGATGGTAGTGACCTACCTACTTGAATGCAGAAACACAAGGAAAATGTAAAATATACTTCTTGTTTTTATTCTGCCACAAATTATGAATACACTGCACAAATGTATGATTTAACCTTCAAAAGTTCTCTTCAAAAGGTTGAATTTTAGGTTTTTAGCAAAACAAAATTGGTTTGTTTACCTTGTCAACCAATCAAAATTAAGAGATTCTGTGTTATAGCTCCGAATTTACCTGGAACTTTTTCCCTGCCCACTGATTGGTTAGTAATTGGTGTAGCCTACAGCAAACTCTTGTAGTAACCAACAGGCAAATTGGCAATAACATCGTCACCTACGGGAAGATGTTGAAAACATTTAACCTGTTTTGGCTTGGGTGTAATCTCTTTATTAAATTTACGCACAGCTTCTGTAATGTTCTCAACGGAATACATGTTTGTTTACAAGTTTACCTACGTTTTGTTATTAGAGCAGAACATATTTTATTGGAGCCGCCGTTGCGCAGTGAACAGCATAATAGAGTTCGATCCGGAGATATTTACCTGCGCCACCGTGTTGTTCTTATCTTTGGGCTTTATCGAATAGGGACGTAACCCGGACGTTGTATCGAAGACTATACTCTGTGCACTTTTAGGAATCTTTGACATGTACTCAATAGTAAGACATACTATTTAAGAGTATTATTATTATTATTATTTACATATATATGTATGTCTGTATGAATTTTTTGAATGGTGTGGTAGTGGGGGTGGGGGGACGATGGGGGCGGGGGCATGTTTCCAGTCATACCTCCACTCCCCTGTGCGTTAAACAATAATCCAGTGCAACGTCATACTAAACATATACAACTATAAATCTAATTTAAACGATAGATAATCGGCGATGGAATGGATACTTAAAAAATTCTACAAGGCGAACAACTAAAATGTGCAGCAATCAATACATATTACAAGTAGTTTCCCTTTCCAAACACAGAGGATGAGCGTTGTTTAGGCTTGAAACACAACATATGGCTACAATGTATCAGTAATAAAGTATGAATCTTCATCTATCCATCTAACAGACAACCTTAAACGTTCAAGGCTTTTGTTTGTTAATTGATTAAATTCGGCCTAAAGAAATGTCGAATTACATCCGGACTATAGAAATGTCAGATTACATCCGGGCTATAGAAATGTTGGATTACATCCTGTCTTTAGGAAAGTCGGATTACATCCGGGCTGTAGGAAAGTCGGATGACATCCGGACTGTAGGAAAGCCGGATGACACCCGGGCTATGGGAAAGCCGGATGGCATCTAAGACTACGGGAAAGTCGGATGACATCCAGGCTATGGGAAAGCCGGATGACATCCCAAGTATGGGAACTTCGGATGACATCCAGGCTATGGGAGTCGAATGACATCCATGCTATGGGCAAGTCGGATGCCATACTGGCTATGGGAGAGTCGAATGACATACGGACTACAGGAAAGTCAGATGCGATCGGGCTACATGAATGTCTGATGACATGCGGGCTATAGAAAAGTCGTACGACATCCGGGCTATGGGAAAGCCGGAAGAAATACAGGCTATCGGAAAGTCAATGAGATCCAGGCTATGGGAAAGTCGGATGATTCCAAGCTATCGGAAAGTCGGATGACGTCCGGGCTATAGGAAAGACGGATGACATCGGGGTTATGGGAAAATCGGATGACATCTATGGGAAAGTCGGATGACATTCGGACAATAGGAAAGTCGGATAACATTCGGGTTATGGGAAAGTCGAATGCCATCCAGGCTATGGGAAATGTCGGATGACGTCCAGGCTATGGGAAAGGCGGATGACATCCGGCCTATGGGAAAGTCGGATGACATCCGGGCTATAGGAAAGTGGATGACATCCATGCTATAGGAAATTCGGATTACATCCAGGCTATAGGAGCGTCGGATGACATCCAGACTATATGAAAGACGGATGACATCAGGCTATAGGAAAGTCGGATGCAAGCCGGGCTATGGGAAAATCGGATGACATCTATGGGAAAGTCAGATGACATCCAGGCTATAGGAAAGTCAAATGACATTGGGACTATAGGAAGTCGGATGACATTCGGACTATAGGTAAGTCGGATGACATCCGGGTTATCGGAAAGTCGTATGACATACGGACTATAGGAAAGTCGGACGCCATCCAGGCAATGGGAAAGTCGGATGATATCCAGTCTATAGGAAAGTCGGATGCCATCTGTGCTATAGAAATGTCGGATGACGTCCAGGCTATGGGAAAGGCGGATGACATCCGGCCTATGGGAAAGTCGGATGATATCCTGGCTATAGGAAAGTGGATGACATCCATGCTATAGGAAATTCGGATTACATCCAGGCTATAGGAAAGTCGGATGACATCCGGACTACAGGCAAGTCGGATGACATCAGGCTATAGGAAAGTCGGATGCAAGCCGGGCTATGGGAAAATCGGATGACATCTATGGGAAAGTCGGATGACATCCGGGTTATCGGAAAGTCGTATGACATACGGGCTATAGGAAAGTCGGATGCCATCTAGGCTATGGGAAAGTCGGATGATATCCAGTCTATAGGAAAGTCGGATGCCATCTATGCTATAGAAATGTCGGTTGACGTCCATGCTATAGGAAATTCGGATTACATCCAGGCTATAGGAAAGTCGGATGACATCCGGACTACCGGCAAGTCGGACTCCATAAAGTCGGATGCCGGGCTATAGGAACGTCGGATACCATCCAGGCTATAGGAAAGTCGGATGACTTCAGGTTATGGGAAAGTCGGATGACATACAGGCTATAAGAAAGTCGGATGACATCCGGGCTGTAGGAAAGTCGGATGCAAGCCGGGCTATATGAAAGTCGGATGACGTCCAGGCAATAGGAATGTCGGATGACGTCCAGGCTATTGGAAAGTCAGATGCCATAAAGTCGGATGCCATCCGGGCTATATGAACGTCGGATGCCATCTAGGCTATAGGAAAGTCGGATGCCATAAAGTCGGATGCCATCCGGGCTATATGAACGTCGGATGCCACCTAGGCTCTAGGAAAGTCGGATGACAACAGGCAATGGGAAAGTCGGATGACATCCGGGCTACAAGAAAGTCGGATGACATCCATGCTATATGCATTCGGAATACATCCAGGTTATAGGAAAATCGAATGACACCTAGGCTATAGGAAAGTCGAATGACACACAGGCTACAGGAAAGTATATTGGCATCAAGACCATAGTTAGGACATTTGGGCTAAAGGAATGTCGCATGATATCTAGGCTATAGAAGAGTCGAATGACATCCAGGCTATAGGAAATTCAGATGGCATACAGGTTATAGGAAAGTCGGACGACATCCAGGCTATAGGAAAATCGGATTGCATCCAGGTTATAGGAAAGTAGGATGACTTCCAAGCTGTAGAAAATTTAGATGACATTCTGGCTAAGGGAAAGCCGAGTGACATCCAAGCTGTGGGAAAGTCGGATGACATCAAGGCTATAGGTAAGTCGGATGATATCCGGGCTATAAAAAATGTCGGATGACATCCGGGCTATATGAATGTCGGATGACATCCGGACTAAAGGAAAGTCAGTTGACATCCAGGATATGGGAAAGCCGGATGACATCCGGACTATGGGAAAGTCGATTGACATCCGGACTAAATGAAGGTCGGCTGACATCCTGACTATGGGAAAGTCGAATGACATCCGGGCAATGGAGAAGTCGGATGACATCCGGGATATGGGAATATCGGATGACATCCAGGATATAAGAAAGTCGGAGGACATTCGGCCTATAGTAAAGTCGGATGACATCCAGGCTATAGGAAAGTCTCTTGACATCCAGGCTATATGAAAGTCGGATGACATCCAGGCTATGGGAAGTAGGATGCCATCCAGGCTATAGGAAAATTATTTTAAGAGACAGGCACTAGGTTTGTATTTCTGAAAATGGACTGCCCCTATTTTTAAAACGGACAGGCCTCATATTTGTTTTTCTTAAATTATTGGAAATGTGTCTTTATTCACTTTTATAGTATTTACACATATGTTACGTGTGTATTAATCAAACACAGAACCTCCTCTGGCTATATGTTTTCTTTTTTTGCTACCATTTTTGCCAGATGATAATAATCCGAGTCAAATTGGAGAAACTGGATTCAAACTGGGAGCCGAAGTTTTTAATCGGGTATTATTTGACTAGCAGGGCCTTCATTGGCTATATTTAAATATAGAGGTAGGAGCGGCTATATTTTTCTTTTCACCACCGCTTTTTCAAAGTGAAAGGAAAAGGTACCTAGACTAGAATTTATTTGAAAGTAGGATTCCAGGTACAGAAAAGTCGAATGATATACGGACTATAGGAAAGTCGGATAACATCCTGGATATGGGAAACTCGGATGACATCCAGGCTATAGTAAAGTCTCTTGACATCCAGGCTATGGGAAAGTCAGATGACATCCAGGCTATTGAAAGGTCGGATGACATCCAGGCTATAGGAAGGTCGGATGACATCCTGACATCCAGGCTATGGGAAAGTCGGATGACATCCAGGCTATTGAAAGGTCGGATGACATCCGGACTATAGGAAAGTCGGATGGCATCCGTACTATAGGAATGTCGGATGACATCAGGGCTATAGGAAAGACGGATGACATCCGGGATATAAGAAAGTCGGTTGAAATTCTGGCTATAGGAAGGTCGGATGACATCATGGCTATAGGAAAGTTGGATGACATCCAAGCTATAGGAAAGCGGATTAAATCCGGGCTATAGGAAAGTCGGATGACATGCGGGCTATTGTAAATTCGGATGACATCAGGACTATAGGAACGTCGGATGACATCCAGGCTATAGGAAAGTCGGATGACATCCAGGCTATTGGAAATCGGGTGATATCCGGGCTATAAAAAAGTCAGATGACATCCTGGCTATAGGAAAGTCGGATGACATCCGGCATATAGAAAAGTCGGATGACATCAGGACTTTGGGAAAGTCGGATGACATCCAGGCTATAGGAATGTCGGATGACATCCGGGCGAAAGGAATGTAGAAATACATCCAGACTATAGGAAAGTCGGACGACATCCGGACTATAGGAAAGTCGGATGGCATCCGGGCTATAGGAAAGTCGGATGACATTCCGGCTATAGGAAAGTCGGATGACATCCGGACTATAGGAAAGTCGGATGAAATCCAGGCTATAGGAAAGTCGGTTGACATCCGGGCTATACGAAAGTCTGATGACATCCAGGGAATAGGAAAATAGGACATATGTGATATATCAAAGCCGGAGAACAACCTGGCTATAGGAAAGCCGGATGACATCCGGGATATAGCAGAGTCGGATTAAATCCGGTATTTTGGAAATTCAATTTACATTTCATGTTTTAATAAATCCAAAATAGCTATAAGAAAGCCAGATTGCAGTTTCTTAGCTATTATAGAGGCACACTTCTATTCAGCAAATTAATTTATCATTCTGCATTAAATGAGAAGGTTTTATGTTATTGTATATATGGATGGATCGTTCTGTTTCCATGAGAGAACACACACAATGTAAGCATTCCTAAACACTTAAGTATACATTTTATGCATTTTTCATAATCAATACCGCATCCTATTTTGTTATCTTTGTATACACCTAAGATTAACGTGCCTTTATGATAGTGTTTCCTCTGACATCAAACAGACATCGTAGACAAACAACGCGAGCCCGTACACATCGTCTAAGATAAATATTTACATCTATTCAAACAGAAGAATTAACTAAAGACGCTAACATTATTATTCACGTCTGACAAAAAGTGCACACGTATATTATATATGTGTTAGTAATGCCATATATTTGTAACTTATACAATATATGTGTATGTAATATATGTGTAAGTTTTCGAATATATGTGTGTATGTAATATATGTGTATGTAATATATGTGAGTTATACAATATATTCGCATGTTATATATGTGTATGTGTATGTACTATATGTGTAAGTTATACAATATATGTGTATGTATATGTAAGTTCTGTAATATATGTGTATGAAATATATGTGTATGTGTATGTAATATATGTGTAAGTTATACAATATATGTGTGTATGTAATATATGTGCATGTGTATGTTGTATATGTGTAAGTTCTGCAATATATGTGTATGTTATATATGTGTATGTATATGTTATATATGTATATGTATGCAATATATATGTAAGTTATGCAACATATGTGTACGTAATGTATGTGTCGTTGTAATATATATATATATATATAAATTATGAAACATATATGTATGTAATGTGTGTGTTTGTTATACATGTTTATGTGCAAGCTCTGTAATAAATGTGTATGTTATATACGTACAAGCTTTGTAATATATATGCATATATTATCTTTTCATGTAATTATATTATAGATTAATGGCCACCATTTTTGAAGTATTATTAATTAACAAATTTAACTCTTAAACATCATATGATCATTTCTCGATAGCCTCGGAGAGAAACATATATTGAAACCCCCTGCTAAGTTGTATGTAAAAATTAGTTTTATTTGCACGAGGTAGATGCTACTTTTACCACTGCGTGACTGCACGGGGAAATGAGGTAAATCTTAATTGTATAGCTGCACAAGTATTGCCAGATAATTGATAAATATATTTACCTGTGGATTAATTTACCTGTTCAAAGTTTTCTACGTCATCAAATAAAATGTTATGCTCGCTTTTCACAGATATTGCAGTTGTTGTGTATTGATTTTGATTTAAATAAACATAAACATCTTCATAAAACAAAACATGACCGAGGAACTTTAAGCCTTATTATCCACTTGTATACAGACACAGTGATCTCTGTTAGCTTATCATTATACAATTACATTGGTTTGGTAAAAATAATATCTATAAATATCGCCAGTTATGTATCCTCATGTTGATACCATCAGTTCTATATCACCAGTCTTGTATCCTCATGTTGATACCATCAGTTCTATATCGCCAGTTATGTATCCACATGTTAATACAATCAGTTCTATATCACCAGTCATGCATCCTCATGTTGATACCATCAGTTCTATATCACCAGTCTTGTATCCTCATGTTGATACCATCAGTTCTATATCACCAGCCATGTATCCTCATGTTGATACCATCAGTTCTATATCACCAGTCTTGTATCCTGATGTTGATACCATCAGTTCAATATCACAAGTTAGGTATCCTCATGTTGATACCATCAGTTCTACATCACCAGTCATGTATCCTCATGTTGATACCATCAGTTCTATATCACCAGTCTTGTATCCTCGTGTTGATACCATCAGTTCTATATCACCAGTCATGTATCCTCATGCTGATACCATCAGTTCTATATCACCAGTCATGTATCCTCATGTTGATACCATCAGTTCTATATCACCAGTCTTGTATCCTCGTGTTGATACCATCAGTTCTATATCACCAGTTATGTATCCTCATGTTGATACCATCAGTTCTATATCACCAGTCTTGTATCCTCGTGTTGATACCATCAGTTCTATATCACCAGTTATGTATCCTCATGTTGATACCATCAGTTCTATATCACCAGTCATGTATCCTCATGTTGATAACATCAGTTCTATATCACCAGTCATGCATACTCATGTTGATACCATCAATTCTATATCACCAGTCTTGTATCCTGATGTTGATACCATCAGTTCTATATCACCAGTCATGTATCCTGATGTTGATACCATCAATTCTATATCACCAGTCTTGTATCCTCATGTTGATACCATCAGTTCTATATTACAAGTCAGGTATCCTCATGTTGATACCATCAGTCCTATGCCATCAGTTACATATTTTCATTTCAGTATAATCCGTTCTATTTCATCAATTATGTATCCTTATTTCAGTATCATCAGTTTATCTCTAACTATATCCTCACGTTGATACCATCAGTTCTATATCTTCATTTCAGTATAATCCGTTCTATTTCATCAATTATGTATCCTTATTTCAGTATCATCAGTTTATCCATAACTATATCCTAATTTCGGTACCGTCAGTTATATACCATCAGTATTGTATCCCTATTTCGGTACCATCAGTTTTATATCATCAGTTTGTTATCCTCATGTCGGTACCATCAATCCTATACCATCAGTTACATATCTTCATTTCAGTATAATCCGTTCTATTTCATCAATTATGTATCCTTATTTCAGTATCATCAGTTTATCCATAACTATATCCTAATTTCGGTACCGTCAGTTATATACCATCAGTATTGTATCCCTATTTCGGTACCATCAGTTTTATATCATCAGTTTGTTATCCTCATGTCCGTATCATCAATTGTCTATCCTCATATCGGTATCATCAGTTTATCCATCAGTTATGTATGCTCATGTTGGTACCATCAGTTCTATATCATCAGTTAAGTATCCTCATTTACGTATCATCAGTTCTATCTATCAGTTATGTATCCTCATTTCGGTACCACCAGTTCTATACCATCAGTTTATCCATCAGTTATGTATGCTCATGTTGGTACCATCAGTTCTATATCATCAGTTATGTATCCTCATTTACGTATCATCAGTTCTATCTATCAGTTATGTATCCTCATTTCGGTACCACCAGTTCTATACCATCAGTTATGTATCCTCATTTCGGTATTATCAGTTCTATACCATTAGTTATGTACCCTCACTTCGGTATCATCAGTTCTATACCATCAGTTATGTATCCTCATTTCAGTATCATGAGTTCTATCTATCAGTTATGTATTCTCAATTCGATACCATCAATTCTATACCATCAGTTATGTATCCTCATTTCAGTATCATCAGTTCTATACCATTAGTTATGTATCCTCACTTCGGTATCATCAGTTTATCCATCAGTTATGTATCCTCATTTCAGTATCATCAGTTCTACACCATTAGTTATGTACCCTCACTTCGGTATCATCAGTTTATCCATCAGTTATGTATCTTCATTTCGGTATCATTAGTTCTATACCATCAGTTATGTATCCTCATTTCGGTACCACCAGTTCTATATCATCAGTTATGTATCCTCATTTCAGTATCATGAGTTCTATCTATCAGTTATGTATTCTCAATTCGATACCATAAATTCTATACCATCAGTTATGTATCCTCATTTCAGTATCATCAGTTATATTCCATTAGTTATGTATCCTCACTTCGGTATCATCAGTTTATCCATCAGCTATGTATCTTCATTTCAGTATCATTAGTTCTATACCATCTGTTATGTATCCTCATTTCGGTACCATGAGTTTTATATCATCAGTTATGTATCCTCATTTCGGTACCATGAGTTTTATACCATCAGTTATGTATCCTCATTTCGGTATCATCGGTTTATACATCAGTTATGTATCCTTATTTCGGTACCATGAGTTTTATATCATCAGTTATGTATCCTCATTTCGGTACCATGAGTTTTATACCATATGTTATGTATCCTCATTTCGGTACCATGAGTTTTATACAATCTGTTATGTATCCTCATTTCGGTACCATGAGTTTTATATTATCAGTTATGTATCCTCATTTCGGTATCATCGGTTTATACATCAGTTATTTATCCTCATTTCGGTACCATCAGTTCTATATCATCAGTTCTATATCATCAGTTACATATCCTCATTTCAGTATCATCCGTTCAATTTCATCGGTTATGTATCCTCATTTCGGTACCATCAGTTCTGTATCATCAGTTTGTTATCCTCATTTCGGTACCATCAGTTCTATACCATCAGTTCTATATCATCAGTTCTATATCATCAGTTACATATCCTCATTTCAGTATCATCCGTTCAATTTCATCGGTTATGTATCCTCATTTCGGTACCATCAGTTCTGTATCATCAGTTTGTTATCCTCATTTCGGTACCATCAGTTCTATATCATCAGTTACATATCCTCATTTCAGTACCATCAGTTCTATATCATCAGTTTGGTATCTTCATTTCGGTACCATCAATTCTATACCATGAGTTATGTATCCTCATTTCGGTACCATCAGTAACTGTTCTATATCATCAGTATGTTATCCTCATTTCGGTACCATCAGCTATATACCAACAGTTTGGTATCCTCATTTCGGTATCATCAGTTTATCCATCAGTTATGTATCTTCATTTCGGTACCATTAGTTCTATACCATCAGTTATGTATCCTCATTTCGGTACCATGAGTTCTATACCATCAGTTATGTAACCTCATTTCGGTATCATCGGTTTATCCATCAGTTATGTAATCTCATTTCGTTACCATCAGTTCTATATCATTAGTCATAAAACATCAGTTCTGGCTATCACCAGTCTTATACCATCAGTTATTTATCATCCATTCAATATCATTAATCCTACACTTAAGTTAGTATCAACAGGTCTATATTATAAGAATGTTTGATGGGTATCCATCCGGTGCAGATAGGGAATTCCAACCCGAGGTATAAGTGTTTTTACCGGAACCGAGGCTCTGCCGAGGTTCCGATTAAACACTTATACCGAGGGTTGGAATTCCATGTCTGAACCGAATACCCATGATAGATTCTTTTTCTTGCATATCAGAGACATGTTGTGCGTTTTCCTGCGTGAATTTTATCTCGACCCTAGGGTGAGATGGAAATATCTAGCCCCGGTAAAATGACGGATATCCTTGTCCGGTATGCAAGAATATCAGATCTGCATCATCAGTTATGTATCCTCTTTTCGGTGATATCATTTCTATGTCATTAATCATACGTCATCAGATCGAGCTATTTCAGTTCTACATCATCAGTTAAGTATCTTCATGTCGGTATCGTCAATTCTATATCATCAGTATTGAATCATCCGACCCTACACAATTAGTTCATCGGCTACATATTATCACCACATTGTCGCTCCTTGCCGAGATGGTAAAGACGTTGAGATTGAAACCTGCTCGCCTCTCTGCGGGTTCGAATTCCACTGGAGCGTCGCGACCCGTACACTATAGTGGGGCAGATTGGTGACATATATTGGTAAAATTGTGCATTTTGTGATAAAAGCACCAAACTTGACACAAAGCTAGATAATACTCTGCTAAACATTTCTGGCTATGGACCTACGTCAGATTTTGAAAAATGGCCGCCATTTTCAAAATGGCCGCCAAATATTCCATAAAGAATTAATGAAGCCCATAATAATTGATTTCATCAAAACTTGTTATTGTAAATACACTAAATTCAGAACATTAATAGACAATAAAATATGCCATATAATTTGGGTCATTTTTTTCTTCAAAATGGCCGCCATTTTCAAAATGGCCGCCCAAAACCGCTTTTTTTTAAAAAAAAAATTTTTTATAAAACTATCAAAATGTTGATGTGTTTTACAAAGGGTGTTGTCTTGATATATTTATGTGTATGTCTATACTTCAATAAATAGTTGTTAGATACACCCCTATACTTCAGGGGTTAGGGGTTTTACACATGTATACATACTATGCAACTTTGAGACTAGTTTTGTCTCAGTTGTCTTTAGCCTTAAGCATTTCTGAAGTGTGTTTAAGTTTCAGTCTCATCTCTATTAGCGGCTTTTAGTTTATAATAACTCGTAAGTATACATCCAGTGACTTGGTAAAACACTATTAAAGGTATACGCAACAATCTTGAATCATTTATCAAGCATCCAAATTGATTAATCCAATATCAGGTTAGTTTTAAAACTTCTTGCATATACTTAAATACAATGCAGAATTTTTAATTGTTTGTGGTTATTGTATTACATGTTTTAATATTGTATTGGTGCAATATATTCCCAAATGAGTAATATGTAAAACTAATTTGCTTTGAACTATTTACATAATTATAAAAACTGATTTTAAAACATGCATATAAAGTAACAAAACTAATGGGACGCCGGCAGGTTATAAAAAAAATCAAGCTTGCCGAGTCTTCTAAACTCTTGGAGAAAACATATCGGAAAGGATGCTTAAACAATATTTTTCATCTCCAATTTATCGGAATTAAGATTTAATTACGACCTTAAATTACATTTGTTGATTTAAACAATATTAACAAGACACTATCAGAAAACAAAATCAAAAAGAAGTTTGTTATATACACAAATTCAAATGTAATAAGTGGTCATATCATTTGAACATTTTCAAAATGACAGCTAACATAAATGTAATCTTATCTTACTATCTATGATCTGAATGGTATAAATTTTCTTAATCACAGTCACAGTACCCAACATCCCATTTTTAAAAGACTGTAAACATCATTTCTGCTTTAACACTTCGTTTTAAATTGCAACACATTTGTCTCTTTGACATCTACATTTAATAAATCCCTTGCAAACGCTGATGCCTATGGTAGTGTTATCGAGAATGGCTTCAACATACCCTCTTCCAACCGCAGTCACCGGATGTAGGCATTTCAAAGGTAGACCTAAAGGCCATGTCTCCAACAATGTCCAATTACAACCTGTAAACAACTCGGTAGGTGTCCTTGAAAAAAGTTACATCAATTGGTGACATGGACTTGTTGTATCTTTGAACCATTGAATGTCAACCATTCTTTGCGACATCAACAGCACTTCCTCTTGTCGAACATGCACTTCCTGTTGTCATACATCCAACAAGAACAAATTTTGGAATTGGAAAGCTTGTTCAACCTCAACATAGTATTGCCAGATTCTCCATGCACAGGTTTTACCTTTTTCAGCAAATGAAGATATTTCATTGCATCTAGTAAGTGTGAAAAGCAACTATTCGTCTTATTTTATATGAACTAATGAATAGGCAATACAGTGTGCAACGAATCACCTAAAGTGATTCCTAGCTCCTAAAACTAACACATAGCTCATCTAACTGTATTTACATTACCACTGCTACAACAAGTAATACAACGTCTGTGTCTACTGTATATGGCATAAGTTTAATGAAGTATTGTTTGCCACCTTCCACATGCATCACACGCATTGTATCGTATCATCTTAGTGAAATGATCGAGATCAGTCCTAGATTCTCGTTGTCTGATACAAGGCACATCTTCATCTCTGTTTTAATGAACGTGTTTTTAGTTTCTCTTCTAGCCGCAACCGATTGCTATGCCAGTTAGCCAGAGCTCTGATTTTGTTTTGCATGATAGCCGTCACATACTAAACATTCTGCAAGTGACATTCAAAAATGTGTAAAGGATCTTGTTGATCATACTTACTAATGTTTTCCAAGCATTAAAATGCATTTTAAGGCAGCTCGCATAGTCTGATTAAAATCCAAAAAAGTTTTCCAAAGTTAGAAAAGGCTGGTGAGACACCCTAATCTGCCGTTAATCGGAACCTAATATGATACATATATATGCGAGAAAAGAAAGCAAGTTATAGCATCTGTTGTAAGTGACCACTGAGGAAAGAAAACATGTTCTGGTTTATCTGTTTAAAGACAGACTTGGTTATGTCATCTATAAACTCTGTTACAAATGTGTCATGCTTTGCATTACATAATTTACCTATTTGTTGCAACTTCTGTCACATGAGGGTCGTCTATGTAACGTAAGTCAAGTACCAGTAAAACCTCAATATTGTCCTTAAATATATTGTCTAACTCCTCTACTGTGTCACTCAAACTGTCTTACGAATATCTTTAACTTGTTCATGATGGAAAAGATCAGAGTATTTGCATAGGCAGCACCTGATGAATTATTGCGATAACTGAAATTAACAGATAACTCTAACCATATCTGGTTCAGAGATCATCCAGTGTGGAAGCTGCGATGTGTATACAGCACCTACTGCACCTGCATTTTCTTTCACAATCTTGTATTTCTGCTTGTGAGCTAGTTTATTGGGTATTGATGAGACAACACTAATGAAGTTTATCTCACACACAGAGATGACTAATTTTAAGATTTAAAGTGTAACTGAACAGTACTGCAATTGCGAACTTTTGGTTTCTCTCTATGATCGTCATGTGCAATATGCAATGGTTTAAGGCGTAAGCCCGGTTTACCATAAGTATGGTAATCACATAATGAATATGCAATGTCATAATTGCCTCATGGGCACTGGTCCATCTATAGTCTTCAAACAAGTATCAGATTGTTTTAAGTGCCTCCATTTTAAATACGAAGGTTTCAACGCAAAATGCCATTATGATCTTCACATTGGGTTTCAGGCCAATTTCATTTCTGCTCGGCAACTATATAGTTTTGACGCAGTTAATCCGTTAGAATAAGATGTCTTCACGTTTAGGTTTTGTTTATGTTTTGTCTTGTAAATAAGGTTTACCAAGTCAATGTATTTTAGGGTTTTATAAATATATTTTATAATGAAGTTTCTGATAAGAAAATTAGTTTAGTACCCTTCAGAAATTCCAAAGGCTGGAGTAAACCTAGAGTCAACCGGAAGTGAAATGTGATTTAAACTTGTAAATCCCTCAACACATTAACCATAAGGTGCTTCTAAATAACTCTTTATTACAATATTAACAAACAAATAATATGCCAAGACAACTGAGTGTACAAATTCAACATATTAATTACTTTCTTACAAACAACTATTAAACGAATTATAAATTTTACTATTTTCAACACATTTTGGCGGCCATTTTGAAAACGGTAGCCATTTTGAACTTAAAATATACCCAGATTGTATTGCATGACCCTTTGTCTATTATTTTGCGGAATTTGTTGCGATTGCCATAATATATGTTGTTAAAACCTGATACATATAGGATCAACTGATTATTTATTACATATTTGGCGGCCATTTTGAAAATGGCGGCCATTTTGAAAAATCTGGCGTGGGTCCATAGCCATTTTTTTTCAGTATGGTATTGTCTAGCTATGTGCAAAGTTTGGTGCTTTTATCAAACAATGCACATTTTTTTCACCAATCTGCCCCACTACTACCAATTTTGCAATTTTGCCACATATGATGATTCTTATATGATTCTCATATGATAGCTGTTATATGATACGTATGTCAAAGGAGCAGTAGATGATATGAGAATCATAATTATATGAATCTCCTAATTTATATATGACTCATTTTAGGAGAATGATTCTCATATGAGAATACAATCATAAAATTATAATATATGGCAAAATTGCCTAGGTAAATGAGAAAGTATCGATTATTACGGATGGAGGGAGGAATACAGTACCGGTTTTATTCAGGAATAAGTGGGAGGTCTGCCCCCACCACTGAAATCGACCTTCATACAATGCCTAAAATGTGCTGGAAAATATAGTTAAATGCCATTCAAACAAATATGTATCCTCAGTCCTAAATCGTCGGAGCTATATAATTAATTAGTTCTTTATCGTCAGTTTAGTATCATCGCATAATGGCGTCAATAAATAATTCTCATTTCTTTTTGTAAAAAAGTCATTTTCACTAATTTAAAGTGCTATTTTGGGTTTATACCACATTGTTGATCTATTTGTTATATTTTTCAAGCATTGTCATGTTAAAATTGTGAGTTTTTAATTTATTTTGCTTATATGGAAATGAGTG
The DNA here is from genome assembly GCA_037043455.1 of Cyrtodaria siliqua. Lineage (NCBI taxonomy): Eukaryota > Metazoa > Mollusca > Bivalvia > Adapedonta > Hiatellidae > Cyrtodaria > Cyrtodaria siliqua. The sequence continues at coordinate 21,322 of JAWPHD010022249.1, forward strand.
TATGAATACAATATTATGGCATCTCAGTGTTTATGTTTTTAAAGGAGCATTCATTCATGAGACAAATTCTTTCCTAGAAGATGCATGACCCCCATTTCTCTGTGGATTTTTTGGCAGTATATGTGTCATTTGAGATGAGAATGTAATTTATTCATTTTGGGTCTAGATATGAATGACAACATGGCATTTAAATTTTAATTCACACACAACTCAATGCAACAATCAATGGGCGTGTTATACCTATAGGACAGTATTCTTGGTATCGCATTGTTATAACAGGACAAACTCGGCAGGGAATTACAACATAGTGTTACACATGCTGAGACAATCATAAGTCATCATGTGTCCATGTTGTATCGCTTACACAATAGTTTGTTGTTTCACAATACATTATTGATCTCAGTATCATTTTACAGTACATTGCAGGTGTGGATCCAAGGGAAATAATGGTAAGGACGACAGCGAATGAAGAGATGCGCACGTGACCAAGTTTAGTTTGCATGTATGTGTATGATAAATGAGTAAATATAGCCGCCACTTGTATATTAGTGTTGTGTTACCACGTCATTGGTACGGTATTAATGAAATATTTTATAGTTGACTTAACACAGTGAAACAAAATCATACGTGTGTTTTATAACCCATTCCATTTTTCTTATTTATTTATTTATTTATTTATTTATTTATTTATTTATTTATTTTATTATTTATTTATTTATTTATTGATTTATTTTTTATTTATTTATTTATTTATTTATTGATTTTTTTATTAATTTATTTATTATTTATATTTATATATATATATATATATATATATATATTTATTTATTCATTTATTTATTTATTTATTTATTTATTTATTTATTATTTATTTATTTATTTATTGATTTATTGATTTTTTTATTAATTTATTTATTATTTATATTTATATATATATATATATATATATATATATATTTATTTATTTATTTATTTATTTATTTATTTATTTATTATTTATTTATTTATTTATTTATTTATTTATTTATTTATTTATTTTTCTTATTTATATTTCTTATTTATTTATTTATATTTTTTTTGTAAACATTAATGGGACCACAATATTTACATTTGTATATCTCACGTGATATCCATTAGCGCATTTGGTTTTGAGTACAGTATGTTTTGCATCACGTGTAGCTCAATCGGGAGCGCGTCCGTCTTACACGGATGTATACTTTTAGTGGTACGTTTTTACGTACATCTATTTAATTTCGTCAAATTTAGTAAATATTCAAATTCAATAATAGTAGTTGTGTAATGTTTGTCAGCGTAATCATTTTGTGGTGTATAATCTAAAAGCTGCGGCTAATGCGGCGTTAAGTATTTTCAGTAGCTTGTAGATACGATTTCCTGATACGCACCTGTTTAAGTTAACATTTCAATAGCTGCAGAAACGATTTCCTATGATGACAGTACCGAGGATTAGGTCATATTACCTAGTTAGTCATTCCTCTCTTACTCATCAGGTTACATGCAAATTGCTGGATCGATAGGACTCCGCGTTGTCTTCGCTTCGTCTCAATATGTTTTTTTTTTGCGCGCGATATTTTTCTTTTTCACTCGATCTACATGTATGTATGAGATTGCATGTTGCTTCTGCGGTACGAGTATAGACACGACGATGCTGTAATAATCCAGCTGTTTTTTTAAAGGGACACATGGCAATCTTGAAGTGCTTATCAAGCAATGAAATTAGCGTCTCGATTTATTTATCCAGTATCATTTTGACTTGCTGCATATAAATAAATAATTTTTTGAGTTTTCATCTTTTCGTCTTATTATACCGTAGGTTTACATATATTGTGGGTGTAATATAAATCAATATTTAATAATATGCAGAAACAATTTGCTTTATACTATTCTTATAATTGATATTAATGAGTGAACAAATGCAAGTTATGTAGAAAAACTAAAGGGACGCCGTGAGGTTTTTAAAAATCAAGTTTGCCGTGTGCGTCCCTTTAATACTTATGTTGGGTGATCCTAATGTGGTGGTTGTTGCTGATAATGAAGATGATTATCCAAATGATGATGATGATGATGATGCTGCTGCTGCTGATGATGATGATGCTGATGCTGATGATAATGCTGGTGATGGTGAGGAGGAGGAGGAGGAGGAGGAGGAGGAGGAGGAGGAGGAGGAGGGGGAGGAGGAGGAGGAGGAGGAGGAGGAGGAAGAGGAGGAGGAGGAGGAGGAGGAGGAGGAGGAGGAGGAGGAGGAGGAGGAGGAGGAGGAGGAGCAGGAGCAGGAGGAGGAGGAGGAGGAGGAGGAGGAGGAGGAGGAGGAGGAGGGTAATGATACAATTATTATTGTGATGAAGCAAGAATAAGTGTATATTTATGCCATACTTTGTAATAACTGTTAAAATAACCGCCCTTAGAAAAAAACAGATGAATACGTAACCGTCCTCCATTACTATCGATTCCAATACCATGGCTAGACTATGATGAGATTATACATAATTATGCCGATGCCGATGCACATTAATGGTAATGTAAAACCAAAAACGAAATTCAAAATTGTCTTAATTTAAGCTTGTCCCTGCATAAGAATGAATCCGATTAATGAACAATTATGTTATGTTTTGTGTAGGACTTAAAGGAACACGCGGCAATCCTGATGATTTCTTTCAAAATTCGCGGTGTCCGTTACCTTTTCTTCATAACTTTCATATATGCAACTCATTATCATCTTAAAGGGAATGTAGGCATCAGCCAAATCGTTATTATTGCGAGTTCTGAAAATCTTGGCCAAGGGTAAAACCATTATGGAAAAAGGATGATAAACTTTTGAAACGGATATGGAAGTCGTTATTTTGAGAACTATGACATCACAGTTCTGAATTACCATATCTGGAATATTTATAAATATGTTATTTAACTGATTTATAGGGGGAAAATCACAGGAAATGGATAAACATTATGAAAATTAAGTGTAATACTTAAGTTATAATGCATTATATGGTCAGAATAGTATTAAAATGCATTCATTTGCAATGTTTTTATTTGCTTTAAATGATATTTACCAGTATATAGTAATTTATAACTATGACGTCATATTTCACAAAATAGATTTTACACCTTTTCCCAAGTTTTTCAGAACTCTCAATAATAAAGATTGCTTGGCTGTATCACTGCATTCCCTTGAATGATTACTTAAGTTGGCTAAAGCATATTACTAAGAATATATTGTACCAATAATATATGTAAACCTATGGCAGAATTACGAAGCTGAAAAACTCCAAATGTTGTTACCCTTCAGTAGGTTACTTAGACTTTTTCCAGTCGAGCGAATCCTCTTTTAGGAAATAACTTTCTTACCATTGTTGTGATACCATGAAACAATAAGTGTCGTTGTATTTATGCCTAATTGCTTTTTAAATTTTGCATTCATGCAAAGTTTTAACTTAGAATAGTTTACATTGCACAGCTTTAATAGGTGTTCCTTTTTAATATTAAATTTATTAAAAAAGTTGGATTAAATTCTATGATGCGAGGCGGTTTTTACCTAAAGAGTTTAATGCGTTAACTTTCAAACAGACACAACTGTGATATTCTGTAGATCGCATAACTCCATATAAAGTATATAATCTTGTTATTGTGTTGAAATATATTTGTAAATGTGTGTTTTTATATGAAAATCTATGTAATAGTTTTAGTCTATAAAATGTCTTCTTCTTCTTTGTATTATATATATCGCTGTCGCATGTTACTTTTGTCATCTCCACATCACACCAATCACGTCCGTAATCGACGAGGCGATTTAGATTGCACATCGAGATGAACTTAAACGATGGATTGAGGACCGTGACCGTGTTAACCGAGGCAAATCCCATTTTCCAAGCATGGCCATTTTTTGTCAGTGGTTGATCACATATTGTCTTTAATTGTTTGTATAATCCTATCGGGGCAGCTGCCCTTGTGTGCCTCAGTGTAGTTTACGATCCTGTGACATTTCAAGTTCGTTGAGTAGCATTAATATCGGAGTGAATATTTATATAACACATCCAGTTTTGTTTTCAAAAAGAAAAAAAAAGTGATAACATGTTTTATTTCAGTATAGCTTGAACGCTATTGGTGTTCTTTTCCTCCCTCGCGTTACTGCAAACTAAAATGAAGTTACAATTGAAAGAAGAACGCCATTAACGCAATAAAGGTGGTAACATTCGTCTGTAATTGATTTACAATACGTTACATGTGTAATGCTTAGAATAACCTATCGAGTTGTATACTTGATATTTCAAGTGAACTAAGCGGTAACTAATTAATTCGTTGTTATGACTTGAAGCGACTGTATCACTAGATAAGTGTACACATATACATACATTGTTCTCGGTATATTTATAT